>ML332851.1:85456-114276 GCA_005239505.1 Nicotiana paniculata
CCCCCCCCGATTTGCGATAGCCACCCAGCTCAACACTCTGCGTTCGCACCCCTTTTCCCACGAACGCATTGAACAATTGGCCCCGTTCCACCAAACACTCTATGCAAATTCGAGCCCTCTTCTGCGAATGCATAGAGTAAAACTCTGCTGCGGAAACACCAGTAAACCAGCCAAGTTCCAAAACAAAAAATCGATCTGTTAACCACCCGAAACTCACCCGAGGCCCCCGAGACCTCAACCAAACGTACCAACACACCCCATAACATCCTTAAAACTTAGTCGAGCCTTCGAAACACCAAAACAACGCAAAAACACCAAAATTACATCAAATTCAAGCCTATGAACTTTGAAATTTCTAAATTTCGCAAATGATGTCGAAACTAACAAAAACACATCCGATTGACCTGAAAATTTGCACACATATACAAATGACATTAAAAACCTGTTCCAACTATCGGAATTCCATTCCGACCCCGATAGCCTATTTTTCACTGCCAACCGAAAATCGCCAAAAACTAACTTTCGCCAATTCAAGCCTAATTCTACTCCGTACATAAAAACCTCATTCCGAACACACTCCTAAGTCCCAAATCACCTAACAAAGCTATCTGAGCCATAAAATCCACATTCCGAGGTCGTTTACTAATAAGTCAACTCCCAGTTGACTTTTTCAACTATTAAGCCATGTTAAGAGACTAAGTGTCTCATTTCTCTCCAAAATTTGCTCCGAACCCGATCCAACCTATCTAAAATAACATAATGAAGATGAACCACATTTAATGAAGCAGAAACAGGGGAAACAAGGTTAAACTCTCGGAACGACCGGCCGGGCCGTTACAAGATATCCCAAAACCTACTGAGGAGAGAAAGAGAAAAAGGGAATCGTCGACCGAGTTTCTGGGGCCATCGAAGGCTATAGAGAAAAAGTCCAAGGCCAACTCCGCAGCTTTAAACGAGAAGAATGATTTCCCGACATCGCCCGAGGGAGGTGGAAGCGTAACTGCTTCTGCCTTTGCTGATCCGATTACTGTAGAGCTGAGGGCTTGTAGACCAGAAGTCGACGATTCCATCCTACCTGGGGCCGAAGGGGGTTTTGAGGGTAGTTCAGATGATGTCCCTGAGTTGATTTCCAGCCGAGATATTCCTCGGGCTGAAGGACACTCGACGGATGAGTTGCGGGAGCTTAGCCGCGAGCCGAAGGCCCCGATCGATCTATCCGGGGTCATTGATGTAGGTGATTGTCCACCGGTTTCAACATTTTCTCCAATGGAGACACAGGGTGCCCATAATATAGAATCTTCTGATGCGGGGGCGTCTCTCACAGGGAAAGACATAGTCGAGGGGCTCTTTACTATGGCCGAGAAGAATCCCGATCTTAATGTTGTGTTCATTTTCGTGGAGGCTGAAAGGATTTGCAAACAGGTAATTTCTTCGTTGATAGTTTCGAGCTTTGATTAGTATTTCCTTGACCCTCCTTCCTTTATGCTTTCAAACAAAAGTTCTTTACAACCGGACCACGGCCAAGTTCCAATTTGAGCTGACCCATTAAGAGGGAGAGGCATAGGAGATTTTTATTGAAGGCGGACGAGCTCAGGGCCCTTCTTGCCCAAAAAGAGGAAGAAGTGCTGGTCCTCCGAGCTGGTTTAGGAAGGGTATCTCGGAAACAGAGTGATCTTAATGAGTAGGTAACATAGCCTTTTATATGTTTTGTTTTTGTTCCCGCCCGATATCTGTACTCGACACTTATCCGGTTGATCTTTGTAGCTTAAGGAGAAAGATGCCCTGATGGGGGAAGGATTTATGGCCAGGAATGTTGAGATCCTTGGGTTTAAGTAGTGCGTGAATGAGATAACTTCTGAAAGAGGGCCCATACAAGGGAAGTTATCCTTGCTTGAGCATTGCCTTCGGGATGCGAGGGCTGAAAGTAGTAAATATAAGAACCTCTATGCTGAATCGGTCACTGTGCTATCTTCAATAAAGGCTGAAGCCGATGCGCTCATAGACTCGTATAAGGTTGATGCTGCTACTGCAAATGCCCATGCCAGGAAAGAAGCCGAGGAGGCCAAGCTTGGGCTTGCCCGAGCTCTGGAGCATGCCCGATTAAGGTCTCGGCGGTAGGCTCTAGAGAATAAACAAGCAGGGGGCCTCGATTTGTCTGTTGAGATTGAGAGGGTTAAGACCCTACAAAAGGAATCGAAGGCCCTGCTTGCTTTCAAAGATGATTGAGGAGTGGCTCAGAAGATGATAGATATGAGGGTGAAGTCCCCGAGGGGGAAGAGGCCGTTGAAGATCTGGGGGCCGAGGGCCAAGCCGCTGGAAGCATAACTTCCGAGGGAGCCGTTGAAGGCACACCCCAGTGGTAGATTAGTTTCTCGTTTATTCTTTTTTCCTGTATAAGGGCTTCGACTTTGAACTTTGTAAATGTGCTTCATGAACTTTCATCATATATAAAAGGCTTTTCGTTATTCCTTGTTTCTTTCCTGGTCTCTTAAAATAAGCTTCGATGCCTGTCGATGATTAGTCCGATGAATGGGACTTAGAAATGAAACCCTTGGGGTTACAAATTGGCCCTGAGGATTTTTAGACTGGTACTTAGGCTCTTATGCATTGGGTTGGTACAACCTTTAATGTGGCTGGCGATTTAGGCTCTTACGCATTGGCCCTTAGGCGCTTTTTAGTTAACTGTTTCGGGCTCAGTCTCCGAGTCGGGTTTCGACTCGAGCTCATCGGCCCTAAGATTTTTTGAATCGGCCCTGAGGCTTTTTAGGCTAGCGCTTAGGCTCTTACGCATTTGGCCCTTAGGCATTTTTAGTTAACCGTTTCGGGCCCAGTCTCCGAGTTGGGTTTCGACTCGAGGTCATCTGCCCTCAAGTTTTTTAAATCGGCACTAACGCTTTTTAAGCTGGCGACTCGAGCTCTTATGCGTTGGGTCGGTATGACCTTTAGTGTGGCTGGCGACTCGGGCTCTTACGCATTGGGTCAGTACGACCTTTAACCAGTTCTTTTCAAAGTTTTTTTGAAGTAATTAGAGGCCTGTGATTTTATGGCAATAGTCAGAAGTCTCCGAGTTGCGTTAGTTTGGCCGGAGCCTTATGATGGTGGTCATTGTATTTGGCTATAGCCTTTTAATCCCCGAGTGAGATAGTCTCGGCATCTATATTGAGGGTATGCCTTTATAGGGGTATTACAAGTTCGAATATATAGCCTTGACTTTGATATCGGGACTATGCCTTTTTAAGGTCTTACAAATTTGTACATGCCTTGCTTGAGGTCTTATAGTTTTGATGTTGCCTCGTGGTGGGCTTACATTGGTGCCTTATGGAGGTCTTATGAGCTCGAAGTAGACGGCCCTGAGGTCTTATGGATTTGAGTTTTTGGTGACTCGATGGGATGACTGTCGAGGACATTCCTCGAGTCGAGGCTATCCCTCGTGTAGGGCTTATACTGTTGATATTTCCTTATGGAGGACTTATGTTGTTGACATTGCCTCATGGAGGGCTTACGAACTTAAAGTTGCCGGCCCTGAGGTCTAACGGCTATGAGTCGACTGTCGAGGACATCCCCTGAGCCAGAGTTGATATTGCCACATGGACGGCTTATGTTGTTGATGTTTCTTCATGGAGGAATTATGAGTTCAAAGTTGCCGGCCCTGAGGTCTTACGACTTCGAGTTAGATAGCTTGATGAACCGACAGTCGAGGACAGTCCCCGAGTCGAAGTTGATGTTGCCTCATGGAGGACTTATGTTGTTGATGTTTCCTCGTGGAGGGCTTATGAGTTCAAAGTTGCCGGCCCTGAGGTATTACGCTTCGAGTTAGATAGCATGATGAGCAGTCTAGGAGAGTCCCCGAGTTGGAGTTAATATTGCCTCATGGAGGGCTTGTGTGCTTGAAATTGCCGGCCCTGAGGTCTTATGGCTTCGAGTTTTTTATGACTCGATGGGGTGACTGTCGAGGACAGTTCCCGAGTGGTCGGTAATTTTTGGGCTCTAGGGTCGTTTCTTGTAAAAATAGCAAACTTCTCTGACCCATGAATTGTTTTGATGATAAAAGATTCTTCTCTGATTACTTGGTACAAGTATACATGTTTGCACCACCGAGGGTTAGATTATTCTATGTGGACCCTATTCATTCGACCGTTTGGCCCGATATATTATTCTCCTATCGAGACCCTCTTTTGCACATTTTAGTGATCTCAGGGGGAAGCCCCTCAGTATTCGAGGTTGATCAAAGAGAAGCCATGAATACTTATGAGTTCTCCTCTGGTAGCATATAGGTTTTGCGTCGTTAAAAACCTCCTCGGTAAAACCCATTTGGGATAAAATTCAGATGTGAGGGAAAAAAGCGCAACACATGCTTTAAAACCCAAGACCTTCGAGGTACCTTTCATTGGGCACCTGCAAGAAATTATTGCGAAGCTCAAAATGAAAAGGGAGGAATTTATACCCTAGCAATAATAGCGCCTGAGCATTGATATGTTCCAATTGTTTGGAAGTTGCTCTCCTTCCATGGTGCCGAGTTTGTAGGACCCTTTGTTGATTACTCCGAGGACGGGGTACGGTCCTTCCTAACCCAGGGCCAGCTTTCCTTCATTATGGTTTTGAGTGCTTAGGGTGATTTTTCTTAGGACTAAGTCCCCAACTCCGAAATATCGGAGGTTTGTTCTCCTGTTATAGCATCTTTTGATTCTCTGTTGTTGGGCGGCCATCCGGACTAGTGAAGCTTCTCGCCTCTAATCTAATAGCTCGAGGGGTGTATTCATAGCCTCACTTTTTGAGTCCTCAGTGGCATGTTGGAATCTGGCTCTAGGCTCTCCGACCTCGACCGATATCAAAGCCCCGGACCCGTATACCAGAGACAACATCGTCTCTCTTGTGCTTGATTTAGAGGTTGTCCGATATGCCCATAGTACTTCAGGTAGTATCTCTCTCCATCTTCCTTTTGCATTTTCTTACTTCTTTTTTAAGTTTTTAATGATGGTCTTCTTCGTGGACTCGGCCTAACCATTTGCACATGCTTGGTAAGGCGTTGATAGAATCCTTTTGATTTTGTGATCTTAAGAAAACTTTGTTACTTTACCTCTGACGAACTGCCTCCCGTTATCGCACGTTATCTCGGAGGGGATCCTGAATCGGTACATGATGTGATCCCAGATTAAGTCGATGACTTCTTTTTCTCTTACCTTATCGTAGGCCTGTGCTTCCACCCATTTTGAGAAATAGTCAATCATAAATAAAATAAATCTAGCCTTACCTGGCGCCTTGGTAGGGGACCGACGATGTCCCTTCCCAATTTCATAGAAGGCCATGGTGACAAGACCGAATTTAGCTGTTACCTAGGTTGGTGGATCATTGGCGCAAATCTTTGACATTTGTCGCATTTTCGGACGAATTCTTTGGTGTCTCTTTCCATAACATCCCAATAGTAACCTGCTCTAATCACCTTTCGAATTAAGAATCGGCACCAGAGTGATTTCCACAAGGGCCCTCGTGGATTTCTCGGAGTACGTAGTCGGTGTCTCCCGGTCCCAAGTACACTGCCAAGGGCCGATTAAAGGTTCTTCTATATAGAGTTCCATTTTTTTCGAGTGAAAATCGGGTTGCCTTGGTCCAAAGGTCCCTTTATTCTTTTGGGTCTGCGGGTAGCTTCCCACATCCCAAATAAACGATGTACTTACTTCTCCAATCCCATGTTAGGCTAGTGGATTTGATTTCGGCATGGCCTTCTTTAATCACTGATTTGGATAGCTGAACAACAGCAGCGGGGAGTACGTCGTCTTCCTCGATGGACGATCCCAGGTTTGCGAGTGCATCTGGCTCGCTGTTTTGCTCTCGAGGTATGTGGACTAGAGTCCATTCTTTGAAGCGATGCAAAGTGACTTGAAGTTTGTCTAGGTATCGTTGCATCATGTCCTCTCGAACCTCGAAGCTTCTATTTTCCTGGTTTACTACTAGAAGGGAATCACATTTTCCTTCGAGGATTTTCGCTCCTAAGATTTTGGCCAATTCGAGACCTACAATCATAGCCTCATACTCGGCTTCTTGTTAGTCAACTTTGCAGTTTTTATAGATTGTCTAATCAAGCCACCTGTAGGTGGCTTCAGAACTACGCCGAGCCCAGATACTTTCACGTTTGAGGCACCGTCGGTGAATAAGGTCCATACCCCTGATGCTCTGCCCGTTTTTAGTAAAAGTTATTTTTCTACCTCGGACACAAGGGCAGGCGTAAAGTCGGCCACGAAGTCCGTCAAAATTTGGGACTTGATAGCCATTCGGGGTTGATATTCAATATCATACCCCCCGAGCTCGATGGCCCATTTGGCCAGTCGATACGATAATTCGGGTTTATGCAATATATTTCGAAGAGGATATGTCATTAAAAAACATATATGGTGACATTGAAAATAAGGCTTCAGCTTCCGAGATGCACCTATTAACGCAAGAGCTAATTTTTCTAAGTGTGGATACCTGGTTTCACTGTCTTCCAGGGTTCGACTCATATAGTAGACAGGGAATTGCTTACCTTGCTCATCTCGAACCAACACACCACTTACCGCTACCTCGGACACTGCCAAATACATATATAGTGTTTCGTCCTCCTTCGGGGTGTAGAGCAAATGCGGGCTTGAGAGATACCGCTTTAACCCTTCCAAGGCATGTTGGCATTCCGCGGTCCATCCAAAGTTTTTTTTCTTTTTAAGTAGGGAGAAGAAGTGATGGCTTCGATCTGATGATCTCGAGATGAATCGGCCTAACGCCTCTATCCGCTCGATCAGACGTTGCACGACCTTAATATTGTTTACCACTGTGATTTCTTCGATGGCCTTGATTTTGTCGGGGTTGATTTCAATCCCCCTGTTTGATACCATAAAGCCTAAAATATTGCCCGAACCTACGCCGAAGGCGCATTTCTCGGGGTTGAGCTTGAAGTTGTAGCTTCTAAGGATGTCGAAAGTTTCCTGCAAATGAGTCAAATGGTCATCTGCGTGCAGGGACTTAACTAGCATGTCATCAACATAAAATTCCATGGATTTTCCTCTTTGATGTTCGAACATTTTATTAACTAAGCGTTGGTATGTGGCCCCCGTCTTTTTTAGCATGAAAGGCATTACATTGTAGTAGTACGTTCCATACTTCGTGATGAACGAAGTTTTTTCCCTATCCTCGGGGTTCATTTGAATTTGATTATACCCGGGATAGGCGTCGAGAAAGGTGAGGATCTTGTGGCCAGCCGTGGCATCAATCAAGCGATCTATGTTAGGCAATGGGAATGAATCTTTAGAGCATGCTTTATTTAAGTCTTTATAGTCTACGCACATTCTTAACTTGTTTCCTTTTTTGGGAACCACTACTACATTGGCCAACCATTCGGGATATTTTACTTCTCTGATGGACCCTATTTTAAGGAGTTTTGTTACCTCGGCTTTGACGAACGCATAATTTATCTCGGATTGAGGCCTACTTTTCTGCTTCACTGGTTTGAACCTGGAGTCGACACTTAGCCGATGGGTGGTTATTTCCGGTGAGATCCCTTTCATGTCTAAGTGGGACCAAGAAAAACAATCAGCGTTGTTAACAAGGAATTGAATGAGTTTCTTCCTGAGTTCGGGGGTTAATCCCGTTCCCAGGTATACCTTTCGATCTGGAAGGTGTTCCATCAGGACATCTTGATCCAGGTCTTCGACCGTTGATTTGGTTGCGTCTAATTCTTCGGGGTCGATGAAGGTTGGAGGTGTGATAAAGTCTTCTTCATCATCCTCGGGGACCTGTTTATTTCTTGACCCCTCCGAGGTGGAGTATACGGGCGCCGGTGCCATGTCATGCACAACAAACATTTACTTTGCCGCGTGTTGCTCCCCATACACCATTTTCACGCCATCTTTAGTTGGGAATTTTAACATATGGTGGAGAGTCGATGGTACCGCCCTCATGTGGTGAATCCACGGTCTTCCCAGCAGGGCATTGTATCTCGCGTTACCCTCGATGATATGAAACTTGGTATCCCGGACACATTGACTGGGAGGGTGATTTCCCCCTCGGTTGTTTCACTCGTCATGTTAAATCCACTGAGGGATCGAGAGTCGGGCATGATTTGGTCGAGCAGCTCGAGCTGCTCCACTACTTCCAACCCGATTATATTGGCCGAGCTACCTGAATCCACGAGCACACATTTAATTTGAGCGTTATTTAAGAGAAAAGAAATTACCAGCGCATCACTATGTGATTGGGACAGGGCTTCAATATCTTCTTCACTGAACACAACATCTCCTTCGAGCATATAACTTTGAGTTCGTTCTTTGGTGGTAATGGGCAGTTTGGCCTGTTTGAACATGCGTTCTCGGTGGACATCGGTCTCTCCAATAATTACGTGAACGATGTGCTGGGGTTCTCCCGACCCATTCTCCCCGTTCGATCCTCTTTCTCGGAAGGGGATGGAGAAATCCTCGAAGATTCCTTTTGTTGATCGATTGGGCTGCTTCTTTTCGAGCGGGATTTGTCCATGCTTCATACCGATCTTCTCCACGTGCGTTTCCATATGTACGAGATCTTATGTTGAAATGCAGAGCGTTGCGTGAGCCTTCATCAACGGGGATTTGTATTGGTGCCCCTTCAGGGTTTTGCGGTGGTATGTGTGCCTGAAGTAGCTGCACCGTTCTCTTCGTGATCCTCGGGATCGTTACTTTCATATGAATTTATTGAGTTAGACATGTTTTGACCTGAAATTGAAGATTATTGGACAAGAAAAAGTGTAAATAATGATTTGCGTTTTCAGAAAACCAGCACTAAAACAATCACTAATATTTTTATCCCCACGGTGGGCGCCAAACTGTTTACTTTAAAAATGGTAATTAAAATTATATTTGATTTTGTGGTTCTAAAAATACGTGATCGATTTTAATACCAGTTGTCTAGGCAGCAGATGCTAAGTGAGAGGTGAGAAAACGAAATAAAGGCGAAGGATAACAAGATTATGCAAACCGAGCAGCTGGGAACGGGGCCTCGAGCTTGGTCAGAATGGGCCTCGAGGTCGAGCTCGGGAGCTCCATAATGGGCGGTCAAAAGTTATTCGACAGTGTTGAAGGCCTCAAAGATGGCCTCTTTATGATCAATAATGATTAATGAACGAAGACCAATTAATGAACACAATAAATGAAAGACAATAAATCAATGAGACAATTATAAAGAATGTTTGAGTTAGAGAGCAGAGAATGTTATTAGTCTTATATATTGAGTATCATGTATCTTACAAATTGGCAAGGGTCTTATTTATATATGAGGGGGAATCCCAACATAGTATATGGGTAATTACTGTAAAAGAGAGATGGCTGGTACATCCACTTAATGTCACGGTACTGGCATGTACTATTCTTGCAGACTTGGTCAGCTTTAACCATGTGCCTTCTAGAACTTCCCGCTTTCCCATGACACCCTTCGATGCTCACCCTGCCTCTAGGTATATCGACCCCTCGGAATACTTCCTCGAGGGATGCACCTCGGAGTTGAAATTCGGATTCTGCTCCGATACGCCCGAGGTCGAGGCTCGGAATGCTGAAAAAGCCATAAAATCGGCCTTCCCCGATTTCACCGCATACAATTATTATTATTATTATTATTATTATTATTATTATTATTATTATTATTATTGCATAATGCAGCAGGCCTTATTGGCTTATTTATTTGTCACGGATCCATCTTAGGGTCGCGGCGGGCAACTGGGACTAATCACCGATTACTGCTAACCTACTATGTCATACTCATACATAAACTAGAAAAATCATAAATAAAGCTTTAAAGGGGAAAAATGCTATATACAAGTATTTTCATACAACTGGATGGCCAATAAGACCTAACATGACTGCTATACAAACTACATCTAAAAAACATGATTCAAGTCTACAAGCCTTCTAAGAATAAATATTAACTGAACATAAGGACAGGACAAGGACCCCGCCATACCCATCTATAAAACTAGACATACCACTATACTGGCAACTCCAGAACAAAGGAGTGCCATCGAGTCTTCTACCTGTTGTTCTACTGATGTCTGTATTTTCTCGAACTACCTAGATCTACGGGCATGAAAACACAACATCCCCCAGGAGAAAGGGACGTCAGTACAACAGCTGTACTGAGTATGTAAGGTAGAAATATGATCATAAAGAAAATAAGTGATATCATGAACAATAATAATGAAACTCAAATACAAGCACTTCTCTGAACTATTTATATGTTAGCCTAGGAAAATAGTACAAGAAACAATAAGGTAATTGAAGTATATCAGAAGGAATGAGAATGAATCTGAAACATATGGCATAATCTCGAGCTGCCATCCTTACTGAAATAAAGAGTAACATAAAGAATCTAAGAATATAACTAAAGTGCATCTTTTACTTCTGAATTTGTTATCATGCTAGTAATGTCGGATCTATATATGTGGTGTCTCTCCTATCTATATTCATACCATTATAATCTATATAAGAGCCTGAATGCTATCTCACTTATTTGCGTCTACATTCCCAAACATGTATATCCATCTTAACGGTCTCAATGCGTGTGAATGCTATGTGTCTGAACACTCTGCGTCTGAACGCCATGTGTCTGCACACTCTGCGTCTGAACAGTATTTGTCAGAACACTACTGCATGAACGGTTATTATCTGTATTCATATGCGTCAAAAAGTTTGAATGTCTATCTCATGTATAACTATAGAGTGCTAAAACAACATATGGAACATGCTACATTCATCATCTACATGTGTAAACACTTACACATCCGCACACACATATATACATAATTATCGCTCAACGGAGCTGTCGTGGCCTTGTGGGCTGATCACGATACATGAATGGACCTTTCTGAACCTCAAACTAACTCCCGGACAGAGAGAATTTCGGACTTCTAATGGTCCATTATAGACCACAATGGTCTGCACACCTCAAGCAAAGACTAGCACCCACTCAATTGCTAACCTTCGAGCTCAAGTATGAAGGATTTCCAGTGAACTAGATATTAAACTTAAAACAAAGAATAGGCCATTCAAAGAAAACCGATACATGAAATTGAGATTCTCAAATAGATTACAACTGATTCAAAGCTCGCAACTCGGAAATACATGGAAAAATCATAATCGGATTCAAAGTCTCATAGGGATCAATTTTATCATATTTGACAAGTTCATGCCTCCAAAGAAGACAGGTGAACCTTGCATACAACAAAGTCTTGAAGTTGAGCTTTGTAAATGGATTATGGCTGAATTTCAAGGCTCATAGCTTAACAAGAACAAGGAAATATTCGTACTTGAATAATATTTTCTCAAAAATCATATGAAGCAAATGAATTGTAACTTGACAAAACTCATGCCTATGAAGAAATAAGTTAAACCTCACATACCCTAGCCTTTCTTTGCTTCAAATCGTCATCAAAAGTAATTTTTGAAATCTTACTGCAAGATTTCCTTCAAATTAAGATAGGCTTCAAAAACAAAATCTCCTAAAAACTCAAGTAGGAGATACAACATGAACACCCCCACACCTCTGAAGTCTTGCGTGAATTATTCTACCCAAAGTTACTGAATTGTTTGGAAAATTTACAAAGAGAACATGAGAGAATATTTGGGGACTTGTTTTTTCTCAAGAGGTGATGGATATGTTCTGAAAAACATGAGAACAAACTAAATATAAAAAGACACCGCCTCACTAAGCAAGTAGGTGACTAAGCTATTTTTTGGCAGCATGAGTGACCCTGATTTGAACCCTCATTTCTCCTTACTCCAATGTTGTATCAATAAGCGAATTAATGTTTTGGAAACTAGATTCAACAAAATTCAACTTTCATGTTTGAATTATCCTTAAATTCCTTACGGATTGGGAGAAAACTGGCTCGCAAGTTGGCCTAGTAATCTTCCTGAGTTTGCCGTAATAATCTAGTGACGTTGTGGCAATCGTACTTCGGATGCTCGTAAACTGTTGTGACATCAGTACGATTGATGTAGCGAGTGTGTAAGGTAGAAATATAATCATAAGGAAACTAAGTAATATCACAGACAGTAATAATGTAACTGAAACACAAGCACTTTTCTAAACTGTCTATATGTTAGCCTAGAAAGATAGTACAAGAAACAAGAATGTAACTGAAGTATACCAGAAGGACTGAGAATGCATATGAAACATATTCCACACTCTAGAACCTCCATCCTTACTGAAATAAAGAGTAACATAAAGAAGCTCAAAATATAACTGAAGTGCATCGCTTACATATGAATTTGTTATCATAGTAGTAATGCCAGATCTATATATGTTGTGTGTCTCCTATCTGTATTCATACTATCATAATCTATATAAGTGATGAACGCTATCTCACTCAATTACTTTTGCACTCCCAAATATGTATATCCGATTGAGTGGTCTTAGTGCGTCTGAACGCTATGTGTCTGAACACTTTGCGTCTGAACGCTATGTTTCTGAACACTCTACGTGTGAACGTTATGCGTCTGATTGCTACCATCTAAACGGATATTATCTGTAGTCATATGCATCTAAAAGTCTCAATGTATATCTCATGTATAACTATAGAGTGCAAAAGCAACATATAAAACATGCTACATTCATGTCACGCCCCAACCTCGGGGAGCGCGACCAGCACTCAACCGAGTGGACCTGGTTGAGAAAGCCTGTTAAACACTTTCTACCCAACTCACTTATGATAAGAGAAGGCATGTTTTTATTAGCTAAACAATAGGAGGACCACATATATATAAACATTACTAAATCATTTCGTGTTTCTATATCATGTTACATTTCAAAATACATACATTTTATGATTTAGTGGAACAAAAATCCAAAACACAAAATAATCCATTTGACCTTCCTAGTACCCATATACAACCCACATAATGTCTATGGAGCCTCTAAAGATACAAAAGAGTATAACAAAGGTGCCGGCAACAAGGCCCCGGCTATACCAGAAAAGTACAACAATATAAGCAAAAGATATATTACATGACCCCGAATTAAATGGGGCTCACCGAGTTCGCTGAAGAGAGGATGCACTACTGTCTGCCACGGAACCACTTGCATCCATTTATGGATGTAGTGCCCTAGGCAAGATGGATGTTAGTATTATCGAATAGTACTAGTATGAAAATTAAACACCATCACAACAACATGAATAGTACTACAAGGGAAGCAGTAAAGAAGGCAATATGAGCTGTAGATAACACTAAAACATCAAGTTAAGGGGTCACTTAGACTTTCAAGTCAGTTTCCATGTGATTAAGTTGGATGGTCTTTTTAATGCCAATATGCCACAGTCCACAATACCACCGTATTTTTATGCAGATTCCGATCTCCGCCCGATCGGCTAAGCCATTTGATTTGAGACATCAACCATATTCATAATTTCACTCACAATACGTAACGACCCGATCGGTCGTTCCAAGGGTTTTATCCCCATTTTCCCCGTTTCTTCTTTATTATATATGGTTCGGCTCTTTCATGTTGTGTTAGGTTTATTGGTTCGGGTTCGGCGTGACTGTGGAGGGAAATGAGACACTTAGTCTCTTAAGTTGGTTATTTAGTTGGAAAAATCAACTAGAAGTTGACTTATCGGTAAACGATCTCGGAATTTGGTTTTTATGGTTCGGATAGCTTCGTTAGGTGATTTTAGACTTAGGAGCGTGTTCAGAATGTTATTCAGAGGTACTTGGAATAATTAAGCTTGAATTGACGAAATTAGATTTTTGGCGATTTTCGGTCGGCAATGGAAAATTAGCTATCGGGGTTGGAATGGAATTTCGGAAGTTGGAATAGGTTTTTCTTGTCATTTGTGATGTGTGTGCAAAATTTCAGGTCAATCGGATTTGGTTGGTTTCGGCATCGTTGGCGAATTTTGAAAGTTTAGAAATCCTTAGGCTTGAATTCAGGGTTAATTTGGTATATTGATGTTGTTTTGGGTGATTCTAAGGCTCGACTAAGTTTGTGTGATATTATGAGATGTGTTGGTATGTTTTGGTTGAGGTCCCGAGGGTCTCGGGTGATCTTCGGGTGGTTTCGGACCATATCTAGGTCATTTCTAGTTGCTGGTTTTTGGCTTCAGGGGTGTACAGTGCCATAGCATAGATCTGGCCGCGTTAGCATAGAAAAAATTTGGAAAAATCTAGTTGTGCTATGTGATCGCATAAGGCTTCATGCGATCGCATAGAGTAAACTTTCTGCTGCACTGTCCCGACTTTGGAAGCTTATAACTCACAATCTATAAGGAATTTGAAGATGACCCAAAAACTAAAGTTGTAGAACTTGATGTATAGTTTTCAGAAAGTTAAACTAGTTGTAATTTCGGGTTTGGTAAAAGAAGTTATGACCATTATGCTAGAGGATATCCAGAAGAGTTGTGGAAGGCTGTTGGAAAAATTTGTTCTACGTGATCGCATGGGAAAGGCCGCGATCGCCTAGGGTAAAAGAAGGGCTAGTAAATTTTGTTCATCGCGAACGTGAGGCATAGGCCGCGTTCGCATAGAGTGACCTGGGAGAAGTATTTAAACCCCTCCGCGAATTTCGGTCCATTTTTCACCATTGTTGAGCGGTTTTGAAGCTTTTTGAGAGGGATTGAAGAGAGAATCAAAGGGAAACACTTGGAGCTAAGATTTTTGACTTCAATACTCGAGTCTTTGTTGATTTCTGAGTAATTAAACATGGAATTAGTGGGATTTAAACCCAAAAATTGGAGAATTAGGGCTTATGATTTTGAGACTTTTGATTGAGGATTTGAGGGGCCATTTGAGATCCGATTTTGATGTTCTTGTTATGTACGGAATCGTGGGAGGAAAAGGATTCTTGTGATGTAATTTTTATCATATTCCGAGACGTTGGCCCGGGGCCGGTTTTGAGCCAAATTCTGAATTTTTGGTCTAATTTGATAATTTTCATGTGGAATTCATTCCTTTAGCATATATTGATGGTTTAAATATGATTTTGACTAGATTTGGAGAAATCAGAGGTCGATTCGAAGGGAAAGAGCATCGCTGATTAGTATTCGGGCCTGTTTGAGGTAAGTAATTACTGTAAATCTTGTCCTGAGGGTATGAAACCCCGGACTTCGTATTTTCTCACTATTTTCAGAGTGGCGCACATGCTGGATGACGAGTGTGTGGCGTGCATTGATCGGGGATTGGTCCTTCCTGTGGAAACTAATGAGTTGCGTATTTACTTTTAAATCATATGTTAAATCATGTTTTCATACTATTGGGGCCTTCTGCCGACATGTTTAGACCCCTTGGGGGCTTTTACTACTATTCCTCACTGTGTTGACTTATGATTTACACTCAGTCATATTTTGTTTAACTGATTTCGAAACTCAGCCTTATTTACACTATTTTGAGATATAAAATGATGTTTTTGGGTCGAGTACCCCATTTTACTAATAGTCCGAGTGGCTTTTGAGAGTTTCTGACTGAGTGAGGCCAAGGGCCGGATTGTGAGGATATGATATGCCACGAGATGGATTGATATTAGCACTTGGGATGTAGGATCCCCTACGGAGTCTGTACACACCCCTAGTGAGTGCAGGTAGTGTCGAGTGCCGAGTGACAAGTGACGAGTGATTGGGAGGCATGAGTGACTGTGAGGTTGCCCGATGGGCTGTCTATGAGTGACTATGAGGTATGCCCCAGGGGCTGATTCTGAGTGATGTTACGCCTAAGGGGCAGTTTCTGATACATGTTTTGCCCCAGAGGCTACTTATGATTCATTTCATTTTTGCACAACTTCTTGGACATTTTACTGAAATTGTTTGATATTATACTTTTCAAAGGAGTTTTACTGAAATTGGCTTTTTAAGCGTGATGATTTAATGTATTCACTGTTGGAAAGAAAGACTGTGCTTATTGTTAAATGATGATTTGAATTTATGTGTTTCTTACTGCTCAGACCTGATTTATTTTCATTACTACTGAGTTGGAGTACTCACATTACTCCCTGCACCTTGTGTGCAGATCCAGGTGCTAGGGCAGAGTGAGCTGTGTATCTGTTCCAGAGACTTCTCAAAGATTTTGCTCGGTAGTTGCACGCGTCTGCAGCCCTGCTCTCTCCTGCTTAATATTATAGAGTTTATTTTCCAGAGTTATATATTTTCTGTAGATGTTCATGACCAGTGACTCCGGGATCTCGGGGTTGTATTTTATATTCGGTGTAGATTTATCTGTTTTAAAATGATTAAACGAAACCTTCATGGGTTATCAGTTTAGTAATGATATAAATGAAAGATTATTTACGATTTGAGTGTGGATTTGGCTGGTCTAGTTCTACGATAGGTGCCATCACGACTAGTTTAGATTTGGGGTCGTGACACAATACCACCGGAATATTACATGGAGTCCGATCTCGGCCCGATCGGCTAAGCCATATCATTTGAGATATCAACCATTTCAATCGATCATCTTACATCATATTTCTTTCCCATCTTATCAGGACATTAGCACAAGTGACTTTAATTATAGAGTCATTCTTGGTGCTTGGCCTTATTTCATAGTTCAAGTTCTTTTCCACATTCCAACATTATTATCATCATTAGTAACAACACGGTTTTCATTCAAGACTCTTGATTCACATGTGAGAAAATTTAGAATTCAAGGCACATAGAGGCTTTTCACACAATTTGGCACAACAATCTTTAATCGAATTTGACATGAAGTCTGGGCATTTTGATCACCCATATTCTAAGTGTTGAACATTTCTTCAGATGATGAGATGACATGATGAAATCATGGGAATACATATTACACATATATTTTCAAAGCAAACGCATTCGGGATATCAATATCTAGGACGATCAATTTGTGACTTACATCGATTTCATGAATACCATGGGATTCAATTTTAAGAAGTGGGGATTTAGCCAACATACCTCAATTGAGCCTCTTAAAACTCTAAGATGTTTCGGAGTATTAGCAACTTCAATCTATTTTAGCAATATAGCAAAATTGAACCCAAAATTAGGAAAACGATCATAATTCTAGCTCACTTGAGCATTCTATCAAACATTATGTGTGTACTAAGGTTCCATGGCCCTTTTTATGAAAGAATACACCAACCCACACCCCATTCTCTTCTATCTTTAACTCACAACCTCCCCACATATCTTAAGAAAACATGCATGCAAGGTAAGCACTCCCAACCCCATGAATTACCTTACTAAGGGCCCATTTTAGTTACATTTCGAAGTTAGGAGTTTATGTAATAGAATATTACCTCTTAGGAAGAAGATCTAGGTGCCTCTCTTGATAATCTTCACGATTCTAAGTGAGAATTGAAGAGATATTTGATGAAGATCACTTTCTCCCTCTAGGACAGTCTCTCTTACTCTAAGAATATCAGAAAATAGGTTCAAAATGGTCCAAGGTAGGTGTTTTAACGAAATAAATCCAGGTTTAAAAACCCCAAAAATGAAGCTCGCGGTCTGCGAAATGACCGCGAAAAGTGGCCCAGGGAACTGGGATGGTCTACTTCACTCTACGGCCATTACGCGACCCGCATACCTGTTCTACGGTCGCATAATGTGCCGCAGAACCTCCCTCCACAAAATTTCAAGGACGATTATGCGACCAAAGTGCAGCCCGCGAAACAGTTATGCGGTCGCATAATTTGCCGCGAGATTTACCTCACAATTGGCCAAAAAGGCTGCTTCACTCTGCGGCCATTCTACAGCCCGCAGAGTGATTATGCGACTGCATAATAGGCCGCAGAAATTTACAGGGCCTTACAATTCATCATCTACATGTGTCTAAACACTTACACATCCATACTATCTATGCACATAATTTTTGCTTAATCGTAAAGTTGTGGACTTGCGGACTGATCATAGTACATTACCGGACCTTTTTGAACCTCAAACTAACTCCTGGCCAGAGAGAATTTCGAACCTCCTAGGGTCCATTACAGACCACAATGGGCTGCATACCTCAAGTTATGGCTAGCACCCACTCTATTGCGAACCTCATAACTCAAGTACGAGGAGTTTCCAGTGAACTTGGTGTTAAACATACAAAAAACCCGTTCAAATACAACCAAGACATGAATGTGAGATTCTAAAATAGATTAGAAATGAGTTTCAAAGCTCGTAACTAAGCAAGAAACAAGGAAAGCTCATAATCAGATTAAAAGTCTCATAGGGATCAATATTACCGTACTTGGCAAGTTCATGCCTCCAAAGAAGAAAGGCGAACCTTACATACAACAAAGTCTTGAGGTTGAGCTTTGTAAATGGATTATGGCTGAATTTCAAGGCTCGTTTCTTAACAAGAACAAGGAAAAATTCATACTTGAACAATATTTTCTCAAGAATAATATAAAGCAAATGAAATGTAACTTAACAAAACTCATGCCAATGAAGAAAGAAGTTAAAACTCAGATACCTTAGCAATTCTTTGCTTCAAATCCTCATCAAAAGTAATTCTTGAAAACTTACAACAATATTTTCTTCAAATTAAGGTTCGCTTCAACAAGAAAAGCTCCTTAAAATTAAAGTAGGAGATACAACATGAACACTCCCACGCCTCTTAAGTCTTGCATGAATTATTCTACCCAAAGTTACTGAATTGTTTGGACAACTTATAAGGAGAGCATGAGAAAATATTTGGGGACTTGTTTTGTCTCAAGAGGTGATGCATATTGTTCTGAAAAACTTGAGAACAAACTGAATCTAAAAAGCCACCGCCTCACTATGCTAGTAGGTGACTAAGCTGCTTTTTGGCAGCTTGAGTGACCCTAATTTGAACCCCTGTTTTTCCCTAATCTGATGTCGTATTCACAAACGGCTTAATGTTCTAGAAATTAGATTAAAAAAACTCCAACTTTCATGTTTGAATCATCCTCAAATTCCTTATTGATTGGGAGAAAATTGGCACGTATGTTGTCCTAGTAACATGCCTTCTTTAGCCATAATAATCTAGTGACGTTGTGTCATCCCTACTTCAGATGCTCGTAACAGTTTACTATGACATTGTTTATTGATGTACGATCTGAAGCAATGGAAACTACATACATAGACCTTTGATTTCATATATAATTTATCTCCAAAAGGCTCCATATGCCAGGAGAAAAGCTGGTCACAAAGTGATCTAGTTATATGTCGTATCCTAACCAAAAGTGCGGAAACTCAAGCCGACTTTTCTAATACGCCATGTTTGGGATTATATGCATAATTTATAATTGTCATACAGTATATATGGAATATAAAATAAATTTCTCAACACGTCATATCCTTTTAAGTCTTACTTTCCACGTCTCGCGCAGAATAGATAAAGTCGTAAAAATTTGGGGTGTAATATTATTATTGAGGATTGGATTGCATGATGCAGCAGGCCTCCTAGTCCATCCCTCTAGAGTTTGACATACTAGCAGTGAGCGCAGGCACAGTGATATATATGCATGTGCTTTAGTGAGGGGCTTATGGGCCGGACACCCGTACAATGTTGAGTAGTTGTGTGTGTGATGAGGTGGGAAAATGAGATAGACAACTTGAGTATGTTGAGGGTGAGAGTACCTAGAAATATCACCATGAAATCATTCATTTGGCATGCATACTTGGCATGTAGGCATAGAGACGCATTATTCCTCATGCTATATGGTATTGTGACATTCATGATTTGACATGTACGTTTGACAAGTAGGCATTAAGATATTGTTGACCCAAGTCACTTCATAGTTTTGAAGATTGACAAATGTCTGACTAATTGAACCAGGTCCATCAGAGCACACACACTTGACCCGACGCGTTGGCACATGAACCGTATATGTATAGGAGATGAATGCGATTGTGAAGTATCAATGAACAAAGAGAGTGTCTCCTAATACGAAAAGGTTGCAAATTGATAAGAGAATAGAAGTTGAATTCAGCAAGGACACTAATGAAGAAAAGAAGTTGAGTTTAATACGAACTCTTTCTCCCAGGAAGAGTTGTACCAGAACTGAACGACAAACTCAACAACTGACTCTATAAATAATTGAAGTATTCTTGCTTGAATTACAAACGCACAAAAGCAGAAATTTATCAAGAATTGAAAGCAAAATTCCCAGAGATTTTGCAAGCAGAATTACTGTGTGATACAAAGGCTACAGACCAGCTAGAAGAATCAGTTCCATATGTTTGTCATTGATTCTAGTTGGTTGTAGTAAGGGATTGAATATTGTATCTTTTCAGCTTTCATAGAAGCAATTGTAATAGGTACACATGGTTCAAGTTAGAGTTAACTTGAAGCTTGTAGAAATTAGCTAGAGGCTTAGTTACTATGAAGGGATTAGAGTTAGTCTTAGGATTACAAAAGATTTTATTTTGTAAGTCCGTTTGGCTCAGAGTTTTAGTGAAGAGTTTGAGCAAATCCTACTGAGGAGTAGGTCGTGATTTTTTCACCTTTTGAGCCAGGTGTTTTCCACGTAAAAATCTCTGTGTTTTTACTTTACTGCTTTTATAATTCCGCAACAGTAGAAGTTGGAACACCAAGAAGAACCAGGTTCTTCTAGAGAGACAACACTCGAAAAATTGGATACCACACAAATTAACCTATCTTCTTCTGTGGTATTAACGTCTAAAACATCAATTGGTATCAGAGCAGGTTATCCTTGATAAGGTTAACACCTTGGAAAAGATCAAAATAAGTGCACCACATGGAAACTCGGAGGCTCAATCAACTGCAAGGCCACAACTCTTCAATGACCATTATTACTCTTGGTGGAAAAACAGGATGAAGGACCACCTGATTGGAGAAGACTATGAACTCTGGGACATAGTCACTGATGGTCATCTAGCTACCATGATGAAGATTGCTTAAGGTATAAATGTACCAAATACTAGAGTTGACTGCACTGCTGAGGATCTGAAGAAATGGGAAAAGAATGCAAAGGCCAAGAAGTGGCTAGTGTGTGGACTAGGTCCAGACGAGTATAGAAGAATCCAAAGTTGCATTACTGCCAAAGAAATCTGGGATACCTTACAAGTAGCCCATGAAGGAACACCTCAGGTAAAAAGATCAAGAGGTACTCTTCTATACTCACAGTATGAAAATTTCGCTATGAAAGAAGGAGAGACAATCCAAGAGATGTACACAAGGTTCACAACCTTGACTAATGAACTGAAGTCTCTTGGAAGAGTCATTCTTGAAGAGGACAGGGTTGAGAAGATCCTGACAAGGGCCTTGCCTATTTCCTGTGAAAGCAAAATCACTGCTATCCAAGAATCCAAAAATATGGAAACCCTGAGATTGGATGAGCTGATTGGAAACCTCACTGCCTATGAATCAGAAGGCAGACAATGAAGATGGATGGTCCAAAGAAGGAGAGGAGTCTAGCACTAAGAATCACTGAGGGAGAAGATCTGGAGGAAGATGAGATGGCCATGATTACCAAAGAATTCAGAAACTTTCTCATGAGGAAGAAGAGCATCTCTAGAGGAGGAAACTACAACAAAGCAAAAGCTCCAGAAAGGCCAACCAACGAGGGATGTTACAAATGTGGTAAGACTGACCATCTCATCAAAAACTTTCCTCAGTGGGAAGTAAAATGGAAAAAAGGAGAGATATGAAAGAAGGAACAGGAAGAAGGAACTGGTCCAACCCAGGAAAACCACAACAAAGGCTATGGTTGCTGCTTGGGGGGAAAGTTCAGATGAGGAATCATAAAAATGGGGAGACGGAATATCAGGCGCTCATGGCAATTGGAGAATCTGATGAGGAATCACATGAAGAAGCAGAGGTAAGTATCTCCCATCTTAAAAACAAAATAAAGTTCCTATCGAAGGAAAAACTCTCTGAGTTGCTACTTGATTTCATAGATGATTCTGAGGAAACAACCAAAGAGAAGGATCAATTATCTAAAGAATGTGCAATGCTAAAAGCAAAGTGCATGAACCTGAAAATTAGACTTAGTGAATCTGAAAAGAAAAACACTGTCTTGTTTAACCAGGTTCATCCACTTGAAACTGAGATTCTAGAACTAAAACTGAAAACTTAAAGTTAAAGCTAGGATCCAGTAAAAAGGTGATCTATCACCAATGCATAGTGGACAACGCAAGAAATATCATACAAGGGACAAAATTTGGGATGGAAGGGTACATGAAGATGCAAACATAAGGCGACTTCCGATGAGAGTTGCCAAACAAAAGCAGGCCATCCAAACTACGTCTACAAAGTCCAATCGTTCAAAGAAGAAAGCATGAAGTTTGAAGACATTTTGAAAAGGGATGAGGAAGACTTCAAGAGTCTACAAATTGAAGATTTCACAACATTAGAGAAGAGGGAGCAGTATTNATATGTCGTTGGAAAGATATCCAACTGGCTATGAGATTATATGCTCTCGTAAGACTTTTCCGGCAGCCACACCATGACTCCTCTACATGAGGCTGCAATAAGGGCAATGTGAGACGCAGAGGAGTGATTATATAGCTAAGGCATAGTAGCAACACAACTGGTGTATTGTCCCCCTTATTTGTACTCATCCTATGTGGTTCGTTTTTGCTTTTATTATTAATAAAATAGCCCTAGGCACCAACCTAAAAAAAAAAAAAAAGTAAAAAGGTTGTTGATCATTCTCATATCATGTTAGATGAAACGTGGGAGAACTAAAAGATAAGATGTATGCCAAGGATGAACAGATAAGAACTCTTAAACTTGGCAAAGTCAAACATGAATTAGATCAAACCTGTAAATGGAATAAATCCTTTGATACCCTGATATGGCTTCAAGCGAATCATAGTAGCAACCGGAGAGGGATTGGCTTTTGAAGTCAATTGCCGAAGTGGGATCCCAAAAGCAAGTATCTCACTCTCCCTGAGAATATAATCTGCACCCATTGTGGTAAGACTGGCCACTACAAAATTAAGTGTATTGCAAAAAAGCAGGCTAGTCGAAGAAATGAGAGTTTTGTTAAAAAGAAAAATTGGCTACCAAATTGGGCTAGAAAAAGCTTGATTCATCCATTCTCTCATAGAAAAGGACCCAAACTAGTTTGGATTCTTAAAACTAATCCCTGATTCTTTTTTGTAGGTTCAAGTGAGAGGAGGAAGCTAAATTTGGTATTTGGATAGTGGCTGCTCAAAGCATATGATAAGGAACATTGAACAGTTCCTTTCACTTGAAAATCTCAAAGGAGGAAACGTCTCCTTTGGAAACGGAAAGAAAGGTGAAATTATTGGGGTTTGTAAGGTAGGTAAGGATGACACATGATCCATTGAACATGTGTATCTGATAGATTGCATGAAATATAGCATGATCAGTGTATCACAACTGTGTGACAGAGCTAACCTGATTGCCTTTACTTCCACAAAATGTTTTGTGATTAACCTGCTTACTGATAAGATTGTTTTGCAGGGAAAAAGAATGAATAACATCTATGTCATAGACTTGTCTACTCTGTCTGAAAATGAACTCACTTTCCTAAGTGTGTTGGACAGTGATCCCCTCCTGTGGCACAAAAGACTTGATCACGCAAGTCTAAATCAGCTTAACAAACTAGTCTCTGAGGACTTAGTGGTAGGACTTCCTAACAATAAGTTCAAGGAGGACAAAGTTTGTGAGACATGTGCCAAGGGGAAGCACGTAAGCTCTTCTTTCAAAAGTAAGAAAATAGTCAGTACCACCAGGACGTTGGAACTGGTTCATATGGATCTGTGTGGTCCTATGAGAACTCTGAGCAGAGGTGGTAAGAGATATGTGATGGTGCTAGTTGATGATTATTCAAGGTTCACTTGGACCTTATTCCTGGCATCTAAGGATGAAGCATTTGATATGTTCACCTCATTTGTCAAGAAAACTCAAAATCAATTAGGACATCAACTAGCATCAATAAGATCTGATCATGGTACTGAATTTGAGAATGATAAGTTTGCTGAGTTTTGTGACGAACATGGTGTCAATCATAATTTTTCTGCTCCTAGAACCCCACAGAAAAATGGGGTTGTTGAAAGGAAAAATAGAACTCTTGAAGACATGGCAAGAACCATGCTTCTATCTAGCAAACTACCTCACAGCTTCTAGGCTGAAGCAATAAATACTGATTGTTACATAATCAATAGATGCATGACCAGACCTCTGGTAGAGAAAACTCCCTATGAATTACTTAAAGGGAGAAAGCGCAACATATCCCACCCTAGGGCTTTTGGATGCAAGTTTTTTGTGCATAATAATGGCAAAGATTCCATAGCAAAATTTGACCCATATGTGATGAGGGAATGTTTTTGGGATATTCATCACATAGAAAGCTTATAATGTGTATAATAAAATAACTATGTGTATAGAAGAAAGTGTACATGTTATCTTTGATGAAACTAACACTCTTACTGAGAGATAGGAACCAGAAGACGAGGAGCTTGGACTGGTGAGAAGTAGTGAAAACATGGAAGATGGAACAGGTGATGGACCAGGTTCAACTACCCCAAGCAACATCAAAGGGGGTTTCACACCTCCTTTTTCACTACCCCCGGATTAATGAAGGGTAATAAGGGAGTTTTTCCACTTTAAGTGACATTATTCGGATTTGGAATTTATTTTAGTTTTCAGAATCGCCACCCGTATTTTTGACGATGCTCCGGGTCACCATTTTATTTTAAAATCTCAAACCGAAGAAATTTTGACTCTATTTTAATTTGTCTGCGACCAAAAATTCGAGTTAGGAATTTTGTTAACTCGGGAGAAGGTGTTAGGCATTCCCGAGTTTCGTGGCTCTAGCATGGTCGCTTAACTATTAATATTTATCCTAAATTATCAGATTATTTACATATTTTAGCCTATTGTGCATTTAGCCTTTTTAATTTTAGACCGCTTTAATATTTATGGATTATTTCTGAAACAAGTCACGATGGCGTGCACTTGTCGTTTTGGACACATTGTAAATGCGCCACATGAAATGCACCCGCAATTTACAACGTGTGATTTTATTATTATTCGAAGTTGTGATCGGGGGTATGAGTTGCCACACCGAGTGTAGATTATATAGTCATCACTATGGTCATGACTATTACAAATGCCTATTTGAGGCGATATTCAATTATTCTCTGAGTTTTGGAATATTTACCTAAAAGAGGTATTTTGGCTTATGGGATGTGTCTATAAATCATTTTTATATATTTTATGGATTTATGTTGGGACAAGTCACGATGGCGTGCACTTGTTGTTTTTGGACACATCACAACCGCGTCACATGAAATGCACCCGCGATTGCTACGTGTGATTTTATTATTGTTTGAAGTTAGGGTCGGGTCACACCCGCGTGCACTCGAATTGTGACCTACGGTTTGCCTACCCAATGATAGCGGCCTAGACATGTTCCTAGCGCATAAAATTGGAAAAAGCAAAAATAAAATAAACTAAAACAAAGACAATAATCATATCATGCTTATTATCTTTTCATGTTTAAAGTCCAAACCCCCCTCGGCATGTTCCATCCTCCAAAACAAATCAATTTACAACTGCCCATTTATCTTATGTAATACACTAGTACTTTCAAGTCTAAAACAAGTTGAATTCCCAATGAAAATGTGAAATCATATGCACTCACTCAACTATAAATCGTGAATTATTTGTGCAGCAACCACAGAGAAGTTAAAATAGACAAACATAGATCAGAAACAAGGAAACACAAATAGAAACCAAATGGGATCAGTGAGGAGAAATGGACCTTAATATTGAATCTGAAATTTGAATGCTTGGATAACTTTCAAACTCATGAACGAACAGTATCGCCAATAGGACCTCGACTGCCAAGACTCGGCTCTTTCTATTTAGGTCGGAATGTTCGACTTCTAAATAAAATCAGGCAGTTCACTCGAGCGAAACCACACCGACTAGATCAACTCGAACTTGATGAACCAAAACCTCACTCTTGCCCGCCTCCCAATCTCAGAAAATGGTGTCGGGTTCTGGTCATATCTCTTGTTCTATTTTTTTTTGTTTTTCGACTGTGTGTGTGGTTAATTTGTGGGTATTACTCGAAGGTTGTTGAGTGGTGGAGGTCATGTGAGGGTTTGTCCGCTGGTTTTCCGACGAGTTGGGTGAAGAGAAGAGGAAGAGGCGGCGATGGGTGGCGACTGCCTGGTGGGAACGGCTGAACTGAGAGGGTGTGGTGGAGTGTGCTGCTTCTAGCGGTGACTTGGCTGGAGCAGAGTGACGATGGAGCAGTGGTGTTTTGTGTTTTTCGCTGATGGAGGTGTAAGGGGGGGGGGGGCTGTTATACGAGGTGGAGACTGGTGGCGCGTCAGGTAGGGGTGAATCTTTTTAATTTTCTTCTTAGGGGAGGGTCTTGGCTGCTCCTAGATTGTGTGTGGAAGAAGAAGAGACTTGAGGTCTTTTTTATATTAGAGGTCTTCTAGGTTAAGGGGTATGGGCTTAGGAATCATGGGCTTGGTCCATGTCTTGTTAGGTTTTAAATTTGGACTAAGACTACAATGATATAATGTATTTATAAATATGTAAAAATTATTCTTAATTGATTTTAATAAATTATTATATTTAAAATAAAACTAAGAATTAAAGTTGAAACTATATATTTTTTTTTTGGCATTTTTCAATGATTATATAAAAATAAAAATGATAGTAAAATAGTATGACTACAAAATGAAACTATTTTTTTTATAATTTTAGTTTTTGTGATAAAATAAAGTAAAAACTAGTTAAAATAGCGATATTAGACCTAAACTAAATATTAAAACGCTAATATGGATAAAATTTTAGAGAGGGTCAAAAATTACATGTCTACAGCTTCCCCTCTTTGACTGGTAATGCGAAGAGTTTTCAGGCAAAGAACGACGAGACACGTTTTTTGACCCGACCCTTATTTAGAGAGACCTAAAACTAAAAGAAATGAGAATGTGACTGAGTCCTGGTTTCGGACAGCCTACATATCCCGGGTTATAAGGGAATCAGGTCGCGTGTAGTTCAAGAACTTTTGGAGTGATGGAGTGGGTGGATAGGATGAGGGGCTTGAGTGAGGTGTCGTTCGTTTGAGGTTCCGGTCCGCGGTCCCATGGAATAGCGACTAGTGAGTGGAGACCCAATGTCTAAATATGAAATCAACTAGGGATTGGAGACCCTATGTTGGAAAGAAGACTAGGGAGTGGAGACCCTATGTCTAAATATGAAATCAACTAGGGATTGGAGACCCTATGTTGGAAAGAAGACTAGGGAGTGGAGACCCTATGCCTAAAATAAAATCAACTAGGGATTGGAGACCCTATGTTGGTAGAAGACTAGGGAATGTAGACCCTATGTCCAAAAATAAAATGAACCAAGGATTGGAGACCCTATGTTGGAAATAAGTCTAGGGAGTGGAGACCCTATGTCTAAAATAAAATCAACTAGGGATTGGAGACCCTATGTTGGAAAGAAGACTAGGGAGTGGAGACCCTATGCCTAAAATAAAATCAACTAGGGATTGGAGACCCTATGTTGGAAAATGAGACTATTGAATTGTGTACCTATGCTAAATTGAATAAAGAAGGATTTTTCATTTTTTTTCAAATTTTTTCTTTTATATCTTAGGAGAAAGATTCATCAGACTAAGACGTTTATCTTAGGAGAAAGATTCATCAGACTAGGCTTTCTTTATCTTAGGAGAAAAACTCATCAGACTAAGACATGTATCCTAGGAGAAAGATTCATCAGACTAGGTTTTTTTATTATCTTACGAGAAAGATTCATCAGACTAATATTTTGATCCTAGGAAAAAATTCATCAGACTAGGTCATTTTTGTTGTTATCTTAGGAGAAAGACTCATCAGACTAAGATTTTGATCCTAGGAGAAAGTTCATCAGACTAGGTCTTCTATCTTAGGAGAAAGATTCATCGGACTAAGATTTTGATCCTAGGAGAAAGTTCATCAGACTAGGTTTTTGTTTTCTTAGGAGAAATATTCATCAAACTAAGATTTTGATCCTAGGAGAAATTTCATCAGACTAGGTCTTCTATCTTAGGAGTAAGATTCATCGTACTAAGATTTTGATCCTAGGAGAAAGTTCATCAGACTAGGTGTTTTTTTTTTATCTTAGGAGATATATTCATCAGACTAAGATATTGATCCTAGGAGAAAGTTCATCAGACTAGGTGATGCGTGGCTAGAATTCATGATTTTAAGCATTATATACCTTGCATTTTATGTGTTTTAATGATAAAATACACGTCGTATGTGCCTAATGGGGTTTATTTTATGTGTAGGTGAATTGGAAATGGAAACGGGGCTAAACGGATGCAAATACGTCGAAAAATACGCGAAAGGGGACACCCGGGCGATAGCCGGACGTTAAAGCCAAACAGCCTGACCCGGCCTGGCGTTACCCAGGCCTTAGAGCCCTAACGCCAGGGGGGGCCTGGCATTACCCAGGCCTTAGAGCCCTAACGTCAGGGGGGGCTTGGCGTTACCCAGGCCTTAGAGCCCAAACGCCAGGGTCCCCAGTCGGCCAGAAATCGAGTTTTGACGGGTTTTAAGTGTTTCCAAGTTGGAATAGAAGTCTTTGACATGTTTAGGGTTCATCCTAAACATATAAATAGACCCAAAAACATCACATTAAGGGGGGATTCGACATAGGATTTTTGACGGAGGAACACACCACGCTTGAAAGAGGATTCTACTTAGTTTTTCTTCTCTTCTCTTCTTTTAGTTTTATAGTTTATTAGTTCTAGAGTTTTGGGTGTTACATGAACGTTGTAGTTGAAGCTTGAATTATTCTTAATTGGTTTGTTTATTCAATCTTCTGCTTAATTATTCAATTGCTTGATCACCAATAGAAGACTATCTACGAATCTAGGGTTATACTCGGGAGAGGGAATTCTAGATTGCATATAAGATT
>ML332855.1:0-100229 GCA_005239505.1 Nicotiana paniculata
TATATATATATATATATATACCTTCAAAATAATGTATATGCACCATCACTTGATTTATAAACATATACAAGTATTTTTCCATAATTTTCTATGATTTTTAAAGGCTTTTAATCAATTAATTCCTGTATTTTTATTATATAAATAATTATTAATTGCATTACAAATAATTTTATGATGATTTATCATTTAATTTTCATCATTTATTTCCATATTATGCTTTAAATATTTTTGGACGCATTTATTATAATTGTATTTGCATCCTTAGGTAAAATTGTATATTTTGCAATAATAGCCTATATATATGTGCATAATTGAATTATTTATACATAAAATAACTTTTCAAGTTTTTATAATTTTAAGTAATTATTTTAAATTATTTTCACGCACAAGTGATATTTTGTTATTTTATTAATTATTTTTTATAAATTATTTTTTTGTTAAATTGGGTATTTAAAATCTAGCCCCTTAAAAACCTCAATTTCAGACTAACCCAACACCCCTTACTAGCCTAATACCTTTATCCCAAGACCTGTTAGCCCAATCGCTATACCCGTCTAAAACTACCTGATCCAGGACCCTTTGAATCAGGACCATTGATTTCCAAAATCAACGGTCCACACCGCCCCTGCGCTTTAATTAACCCACCCATCTAAACCCTAATCCTCATTCACCAAGACCCGCCGCCCCTGTATCCTCTCAAACCCCTCCTCTCCTCTCAAAACCCTAAGCCACTGTCACCCAAAAGCACCCCCTAATCCCGTCTCTGATGAGACTTTCCCCTCATCTCCTTACCATATTAGCCCCTCCCCCTTACTGGCTACCCGTTTTTGGTGTTACCTAATTGCTTGCCTAATATGGAAAGCAGATCTTGTAAGAATTGAACCAAAAATTGGTTCAAATCCTTAACTTGATGTTTATTCCGTCTGTGTTCATCACTCGTTCTTTGTAAGTACGATTATTTTTGTAGCTCTCACTGATTTGTACTTAACCCTAAGGTTAAGGTTTTCAGATCCTCTTTTGATTCGAACCAAAATTGCTTCAAGCTTTAATTTTAAATGCTATCCCGTCTATATTCGTCCTATTATGCATAAATCTGCCTATTTTTGGCGATTTCTTTTACTTATCCTAAACTACGGTTTCAAACCCTAAATTTGGACCAGATCTGGTTCGATTAGGTGTTTCTTTTTGAATAATTTCTTGTCTATGTTCATCGCATGCAGTATATAGTTGATTGCCTTTATTTTCTGCCGATTTTGTGGGGTTTACCTAATACTAGGGTTTGAGACTTCTTATTGATTTTATGATACTCTTTCCTTTCTCATATCTGACCAACACCTTCCTTATTTTTTACTTTATTCTGCTCTGAAATTGATGGTTAATTGATTCTATATGATATTTTCCTTATTCCAAGTGTTACTCGCCTAATTACACGCCATTGTGCCCTGTTAATTTACTGAACTCTGTATTATTTGTCCTAAAATTGGACTTTAATTGATTCTGTTATTTCTTTCCTTGTCTGTGTATGTTGATTTCTTCCCATTTGTTTGCCTAATTGAATACTTTTTAAACCCTTTTCCCTTTCCCCTTTAGGCAGACTGGAACGCTCAATACTCTCACTGAAAGCTTAGATTTTCTTTACTCTAGTTCTTTTGCTCCTTTGTTTTTGGTCTTGGCCGGCTGAAAGACAAGTCCAATTGATTCGGGACTTAACTACTGTGGTGTATTTTCTTCCTTTCCTACCTAACTGGTAAGTCATTATCCCCTTGCCATTTTATTTTCTATGTCCCCACAATCTGTGTTGTTCGAAAAGCATGTTTGAACTTTATTTTGAGCATTATGCATCTATGATTCTCTTTTAGTCCTATAGTTGATATTGTTGGTCTGAGATTTGTTATTTTGAATAATATGAATCCTCTTAAGAAATGTGCATAACCTGTCTCCTATGTATTGTTCTGAACCTGTTCTGAATTTAGGTATTTTAAGATAATGTCAGAAGCTTAAGTAGTCAATTAGTTTTAAACCTTTGAAACTTATATTGTTACTAGGCTTCTTTCTATATCGTTTATATGCTTTGGTAACTTGGTTTCTAATATGTATTGGATTCATGTGGGTTCTGACTGTTTGGTTTAATAAGGTTGTCCTAAATACTAGCATGAACACCTAGCTTAACTAGACTTTTCCAGTTTTCAACTTATTTAAACTGTGTGTTTGAGCATGAACAACTTTGCAAACCTTGCTTGTTTTCTTAATGCATATCTGCCTGCAATTCTATGTTCTAAACCTTGTATCTTTTGAAATCAAATTGTTTTGAAATCTGTCCCTACTTCCTTTTATATACTAATTTTTTTAAACCTCCACTCTTAGTCCCTTAGGTTCTCAACCACCTCAGTGTGAGCACTGCTCAGGGTCCCCATGAGACTCCTATGTACTCTGACACACTAGGAATTGGTTTTTTCCAATCTCTTGTGAGCTATTTTCTGATTGTGTGGTTCTGGAGTGAGCATTGCCCTGGGTCCCTGAGGCTCTTGGGAACTTTGACACACTGGAAACCTAGTTCTAATGTGCTATGGATGAGTCACTATGCTGTTGTTATGGTTGGAATGCCTGGTGTAAAGACCCGTAAAATTTCTTAACTAAAAACAATGCCCGAATAGGTCCCCATGTTGTCATAACTGTGAAAATTCTTAAAATGGTCCTTTTTGAAGTAAAAAGCACCCCAGGACTTAAAAGATGAAATTTTCCAGAATTGCACGGATTTACGGTCCACTATGCGATCGCAGATCAGGTATGCGGACCGCATAGTGGTCGCATACCTGGACAGTCTGCTGTCCAATTTGAGGACAGCTATGCGGCCCATAATGCGTCCGCATTTCATGAATGCGGGCCGCATAGCTGTCGCATCTCTGCACCTTCATTTTTGCGGAGGAGGTTATACGACGCACTATGCGATCGCATAACAGGTATGCAGACCGCATAGTGGTCGCAGACCTGGGCAGTCTGGTTCCCCTTTTGGCCCATTTGAGGGCCATTTATGCGACAGGAATGTGGACCGCATAGCATCGCATTCCTGACCGCATTCCCTGCTTCGGGGCTTTTAGTTTATAATGTTTATACCCGACCCCAACCTAATGAAGCCTTACCCCCTTTCATTTTAATGGGTATCTGAACAAAATAGAGAGAAGGGAGAGTGAGTTTAGTGAGAAAAAGCCTTCTTCTTCATCAAATTGGTCCATCATCTCTACTCAGGTCCGAAAATTATCAAGTAATCTTCATCTTCTTCACCATAAGAGGTAAGTATTCACCCCATTTCCCCAAATTCCCAAATTTTAGTTAGAATAGAACATACATAGATTGTTTCTTGAAGAGGAAAGTTAAGACCTTGCATGCATGTGAATAATCTACTATAATCTAGCAATGGGAAGTAGGCTAGGGAAACCTTTCACTAAAGCGTGGTCTAGTTAATCTAAAAGACCATATAGTATTTGATAAAATGCCCAAATGAGTTCAATGTTCCTAACTCTAACTTTGAATGTGTCACATTGTAAATTAGATTGAAGGCGTTAGAAGGTCCGGTGATTTGGGATACAAATTAAAGGGAAATTCCAACTCGAGGAATGTATGGCTAACTTTAATCTTTGTAGAGTCACCTTGTTGGTGTCCGAGCATTCGGTATGAGTTCCTTGCTTATGCATATGTGAACTGATAGTTCTAAGGCGTTGAGGCGTAAGATTTTTTTCTTTGATTGTCTTAGTTGATTTTCATGCCACCATGCTATGTGAGATTGTGAAAGGTGCTCCTTTCTGCTTACTCTATTATGTGCAAAACTCGTTAAATGCTTGAACATATTGGGATGAAAGGATGTGCTAGTGAATGAAAGAAATGATAACGAACCGAATTGTTAAATTTATCTAAGTGCTAAAGGGTGTGTAGTAAATGATGGGAAGGAATTATTGATTGATTTAAATGAGCTAAATGACTGTGGCAATACCGTATGTGACTCACTGTTCGGTAAGGATTATTGTGCCCTTGATTCCTCTTGGTTATTGGCTGTTATAAATTTATACTCTTGATGATGAAAATCCTTGTGATTGAATTGTTAGTTGTTGTTGCTATCAAGTGTGATTGTACAGTGTGATCGGGTTGCGCGCCACAATAGAAGAAATAAGCTTGAGAAGTAATAAGGGTGAAATGTGGTTGTACGGTGGGATCGGGTTTCCTGCCGCAACATAAGAAATAAGTTTGAGAAGTAATAAAGGTGAAATGCAATTGTACGATGGGATCGTGTCGCGCGCTGCAACAGGGAAACAATTGAAATAAGAAACTGTGGAAACCTCAATTGTGATTCTATGTATCTCTGTGCAATATTTGTTTGGTTTCTTTAGCTGCCTCTTAAATGTGTATTATTTAATTATACATAGAGTCAAGTTTGTTCATACATACTAGTACTATTCCATGGTACTAACGTCTTTTTTGCTGGGGGCGCTACATCTTTTATATGAATGTAGGTGGTCCTATAGCAAGCAGCTCTGATCGCCGATAGCGGTGCCTCCTCTTCATCCCTTCAGCGGTTATGGTGAGCCCTATTCCCTCTCGGGGCCGTGTAGACTGTATAATTCTCTTTTGTATATGTTATGTCTTTAAAGGTATAGGCGGAGCCTTGTTGCCGGCAAGTCTATGTAAACTCCTAGTACTTTTTGAGGCTCCGTAGACATAATGCGGCTTGTGTGTGTATATATATATATATATATATATATATATATATATATAGTTTGGGCAGTATTTGTATTTTCTCGTAATCGTGGACCGAATCGAAAATGTTGTATGTAGTTTGTATGTTTCAAAATTATCAAAGGCTGAAATGTTAAAAAGAAGAAACGATTTTAAGTTGTAAACTCATGCTTGAATTTAATTTGCTATTTCATGTGAATTATTGTATACTATAAACACGGGGTAATGCGTTGGGTAGGAAAGGCAATCCAGGTCCACTTGACCGGGTTCATCCGGTTAGGCGCCGGTCTCGTCCCTCGATTTTTGGGGCGTGACAAACTTGGTATCTGATCCTAAGGTTTTTAAAAGTGTCCTGGGATGTCTCGGAGCCGTGTCTAGTAGAGCCCTTCTTATCGGTGTTTTGTCGACCACATCTATAAATAGGGGGCTGCATGGACATTTAGTTAAAATACCCTTTATTATTATTCTGTATCGCGCGATGTGGTGTAAGTTGAGGTTGTCTATCTTTAATTCGTGAATTGTTTCAATTTTCAGTAAATGGCACCCAAGAAGAGAGCCCAACTCGGCCTAGAGGCCAATTCCACCCAAGGAGTGGTCGTATATTCCTTATCTAATGGTGTGGATGAGAATGATTCCCCGACCCTGAATCTGCCTGAATCTTCCATCCCAGGTCAGGCTATTCCGATTCCTGCTCCAGCGGAGGGTGCTACAGTCCCTCCCGCTGATGTTCCTGATCCTTCCTCTGTCCCAGCTTCCGGTCTTGGTATTTCTGATGGGGACCTCAGGGGAGCTATACAGATGTTGACTCAGCTAGTGGTCTCCCAGGCCCAAATATCAAGTGTTTCCCCTGCGTCCTCTAGTGAGCAAGGGATTCTTCATGTTCCAGGGTCAACCAGTTTCTACGGTTAGCCGCTCTAGAGTTCACAGGCACCGACCCAAAGGCTGACCCTCAGGATTTTATAGATGAGATGTACAAGACTCTTCAGGTTATGAAGGCTACAGAGAAAGAGGGGGTTGAGTTAGCTTCCTATCGTTTGAGGGGAGCGGCGTATTCTTGGTTTGAGATGTGGGAGGATTCCCGTGGGGAGGGGAGCCCTCCGGCGAGGTGGGATGAGTTTTTAGGTGCTTTCATGGATCATTTATTGCCTGCCTAGACTATGGCAGCCCGCGCTACAGAGTTTGAGGTCCTCAAGCAGGGCAACAGGAGTGTGTGGGAGTATCATATGGTGTTCGTGCGCTTGTCCAAGTATGTTGTCCACATGATTCTGACTATGGAAGCCAAAGTTCGCAAGTTTGTTCAGGGCTTGGTCCCTTGGTTATCAATGAGGCTGCTACTGCTGCCTTACATTCGGATATGAATTATGGGAAGATCGTGGGATTCTCCCAGGCTACCGAGGCTCGAAAATTGAAGATTATAATGGAGAGAGAGAATGGTAGTGGGGCCCGGTCAGCGGGCAACCTTGGGAGTTCAGTTGCAGGCGGGAGATCAGCCTTTGGGAGAGGGTCATCAGGGTCATCTCAGTCCTATGCTCAGTCCTCAGCCAGTGCGCCGCCATCAGGGCACAGTTATCAGCAGGGAGATCGCTTTGAACCAGGTTCAGATAGCAGGAGATTCCATCCGTCAGGTCGTTCAGGTGGGAGTTTCCAGCAGCAGTGGATGGCCCCATGCCCTAAGTGTGGGAGGTTTCATTCTGAGCCTTGTTACTTGGATAAATCGGTATGCTATAGATGCATAGAGAGAGGCCATCTTCAGCAAGACTGTCGTGCACCCATTCAGGGCACGGGTAGGGGCACTGCTCAGCCATCCAGTTCGTCAGCCGTTACATCTTCAGCACGCCCTCCAGCCCGCAGCCCTCCAGCTCCAGCAGGGCGTGGTGCAACTAGGGGTAGAGCACAGGGTCAAGGGAGACCCAGTCGGTTATATGCTTTGAGTGGTCGCCACAGTGCAGAGGCTTCTCCAGATGTTATCACAGGTATTCTGACTGTTTAAACACATGATGTTTATGCTGTTATTGATCTCGGGTCTTCTTCATCATATGTTACTCCATTTATTGCTTCAAATTTTGGGATAGAACCCAAACAGCTTCATGAGCCGTTCTCCATGTCGACTCCAATTGGTGATTCTATTACGGTCGTGCGAGTCTATAGGAATTGTGTTGTCACGGTGTGTGGTCGGGATACCACGCCCAATATTATTGAGCTAGGGATGGTAGATTTTGATGTTATCATGGGGATGGATTGGCTCTACTCATGCTTTGCTAAACTCGACTGCTTAACCAGAATTATGAGGCTCGAGTTTCATAAGGAACCAGTTATTGAATGGAAGGGGAATGATGTTGTGCCAAGAGGCAGGTTTATTTCCTACCTTAAGGCCTCAAAGATGATCAGGAAAAGGTGTATCTACCATTTGGTCTAGGTTGCGAACACCACTTCAGAGGTGCCTGCTCCCGAGTCCGTGCCTGTCGTGAATGAGTTTCTTGAGGTTTTTCCGGATGAGCTTCCTGGGATTCAACCAGATAGAGAGATTGATTTCGGGATTGATGAATTGCCAGATATGCAGCTGATATCTATTCCACCCTACAGGATGGCGCTGGCAGAATTGAGGGAGTTAAATGAGTAATTGAGGGACCTTATAGAAAAGGGTTTCATTAGGCCTAGTGTGTCTCCTTGGGGCACACCGGTTCTTTTTGTCAGAAAGAAAGATGGATCGCTTTGGATGTGCATTGATTATCGGCATCTCACCATAAAAAACAGGCACCCATTGCCTCGGATAGATGATTTGTTCGACCAATTGCAAGGTGATAAGTTCTTCTCGAAGATTGATTTACGGTCCGGGTACCACCAATTAAAGATCAGGGAACATGATATTCTTAAGACCTCCTTCAGGACTCGTTATGGGCACTACGAATTCTTGGTAATGTCTTTTGGGCTAACCAACGCCCCAACAACTTTTATGGATCTTATGAATCGGGTTTTCAAATCGTTTCTTGACTCTTTCGTGATAGCCTTCATCGACGATATCCTTATTTATTCGCGAAGTCAGGAAGATCATGCTAATCACCTCAAGGCAGTTCTGTAGACCCTACATCAACACCAGTTGTATGCAAAGTTTTCAAAATGTGTGTTTTGTTTGAATCAGTCACCTCTTTGGGCCATGTTGTTTCTAGGGAAGGGATTCAGGTTGATCCCCAAAAGATCGCAACAGTGAAGGATTGGCCTAGACCAACGACCCCAACGGAGATTCGCAGTTTCTTGGGTTTAGCTAGATATTATCGGAGGTTTGTGGAGGGATTCTGTACTCTCGCCTCCTCATTGACTAAGCTGATGCAAAAAGCAGTTAAGTTCTAGTGGTCCGATGCTTGTGAAAGGAGTTTCCAGGAATTGAAATCAAGATTGACTTCGGCGCCGGTATTGACCTTGCCAGAAGGTACAGAGGGGTTTGTGGTGTACTGTGATGCTTTGGTTTGGGATGTGTGTTGATGCAATATGGTAAGGTAATAGCGTATGCTTCAATACATCTCAAGAATCACGAGAAGAATTATCTCACGCATGATTTGGAGCTTGCAACAATTGTGTTTGCATTAAAAATCTAGCGGCATTACCTTTATGGGGTCCATGTGGATGTGTTCACAGACCACAAGAGTCTTCAGTATTTATTCAAACAGAAGGAGTTGATCTTAAGGAAGCGGAGATGATTGGAATTGCTCAAAAATTATGATATGAATATTTTGTACCATCCAGGAAAAGTGAATGTGGTGGCCGACGCTCATAGTCGAAAATCCATGGGTAGCTTGACTCATTTGGAAGCAGATCAGAGGCCTCTAGCTCGGGAGGTTTATCACTTGGCCAGTATGGGGGTCTGTCTTTCGGCCTCAGATAAAGGAAATGTTGTGGTGCATAATGTAACGGAGTCTTCACTCGTAGCGGAAGTCAAGGAAAAGCAAACCAGGGATCGAGCGTTGGTTGCAGTTGAGAGAAGCAATTATGAATCACAAGACTACAACATTTTCACTCGGCAATGATGACGGTGTTTTGCGGTGCCAAGGGAGGCTATGTGTTCCGTATGTGGATGATCTTCGGGAGAGAGTTATTGCAGAGGCTCACAATTCTAGGTATTCCATACACCCAGGTTCTATGAAAATGTATCACGATCTCAGGGAGATTTATTGGTGGAATGGTATGAAGAAGGTTGTGGCGGACTTTGTGGCTAAGTACCCAAATTGTCAACAAGTGAAGGCCGAGCATCAAAGTCCTAGTGGGCTAACGTAGCTTATGGAAATACAAATGTGGAAATGGGAGATGATAATATAGACTTCGTGGTAGGGTTACCCCGCACTCAACGCAAGTTTGACTCAATTTGGGTAATAGTGGATCGACTCACGAAGTCAGCGCATTTCTTGCTGGCCAAGTCTACCGATACTGCAGAACAGTACGCTCAGTTGTATATCAAAGAAATAGTCAGAATCCATGGCACTCTAGTATCTATTATCTCGGATCGAGGGGCTCAGTTCACAGCTAACTTTTGGAAGAAATTTCAGTAAGGTTTGGGTACGCAGGTAAATCTCAGCACAACATTCCACCCACAAACGGACGGTCAGGCGGAGCGGACCATTCAGACGCTTGAAGATATGTTACGGGCTTGTGTATTAGATTTCAAGGGTAGCTGGGATGATCACTTGCCGCTTATAGAATTTGCATATAATGACAGTTTCCATGCTAGTATTCAGATGGCCCCATTTGAGGCATTGTACGGTAGGAGGTGTAGGTCTCCAATTAGATGGTTTGAGGTTGGTGAGGCGGAACAGCTAGGACCGGATCTTGTTCATCAAGCTATGGAAAACTTTAGAGTCATTCAGGAGAGGATGAAGACAGCTCAGAGTCGTCAGAAATCCTATGCGGACGTTCGTCGAAGAGTTTGGAGTTTCAAGTAGTTGATTAGGTATTCTCGAAGGTATCTCCCATGAAAGGAGTGATGCGGTTTTGGAAGAAAGGGAAATTGATCCCAAGGTATGTCGGGCCATATAGGATTTCTCAAAGGATAGGGCAGGTGGCGTATAGGCTGGAATTGCCCCCTGAGATGTCATTAGTGCACCCGGTGTTCCATGTGTCCATGTTGAAGAAGGTATTTGGAGATCCATCTGTTATCGTGCCGATTGAGACCATTGAAATTAGTGAAAAGTTGTCATATGAAGAGGTTCCAGTTGCTATTCTTCATCGGCAAGTTCGTAGGTTGAGAAACAAAGAGGTCGATTCGGTCAAAGTATTATGGCAGAGTCAACTAGTAAAAGAAGCCAAATGGGAGGCGAAAAATGAAATGAAAGAGAAATATCCCCACTTTTTTGAATAAGTCTGGTAGTGTTTTTGAAAGTTGTCATCTCTAAGCAATCACATTGGTGTCAAATTTTGTTCAAGAACACTCCAATCCCCTAATTACCCTACTATTGTGACTTCTCAAACTTTGTGCCATAAATGTATATGATGTTGTGATTAGTTGGATCATGTGCAACTTATTGTAATAGTTGAATTATGTGCAAATTTGTGGAATTAACTGAACTATGTGTGGCTTTTGGAAACAATTGAATTATATGCAACTTGTTGAAATGATCGGATTATGTGCAAGTTTATAGAGTAACTGAAAATGTGTGGAATTGGTTAAAATGTGTTTCGGGGGCTCTCTGATAGGTAGATAGGCCTAATTACAAAAGAAACTCTGGCGAAATTTTCAGGAAATATCGGAGTTAGTAAGAATTTGGGGGTTGTCATGTTTTGTGTTCTCTTAACCAAGTGATTCCCCGATCATCATTCGAGGACGAATGATTTTAAGTGGGGGAGGATGCAAAGACCCGTAAAATTTCTTAACTAAAAACAATGCCCGAATAGGTCTCCATGTTGTTATAACTGTGGAAATTCTTAAAATGATCCTTTTTGAAGTAAAAAGCACCTCGGGACTTAAAAGATGAAATTTTCCAGAATTGCACGGATCTGCGGTCCACTATGCGATTGCAGATCAGGTATGCGGACCGCATAGTGGTCTCATACCTGGACAATCTGTTGTCCAATTTGAGGAAAGCTATGCGGCCCATAATGTGATCGCATTTCGTGAATGCGGGCTGCATAGCTGTCGCATCCCTGCACCTTCATTTTTGCGGAGGAGGTTATGCGACGCACTATGCGATCGCATAACAGGTATTCGGACCGCATAGTGGTCGCATACCTGGGCAGTCCGATTCCCCTTTTGGCCCATTTGAGGGCTATTTATGCGACAAGAAAGCGGACCGCATATTAGGAATGCAATCGCATTCCTGACCGCATTTCCTGCTTCGAAGATTTTAGTTTATAATTTTGTAGATTTTTTTAATTAAGCTAAATGACTGTGGCAATACCATATGTGACTCACTGTTCGGTAAGGATTATTGTGCTCTTGATTCCTCTTGGTTATTGGCTGTTATAAATTTATACTCTTGATGATGAAAATCCTTGTGATTGAATTGTTGGTTGTTGTTTCTATCAAGTGTGATTGTACGGTGGGATCGGGTTGCATGTCGCAGTAGAAGAAATAAGTTTGAGAAGTAATAAGGGTGATATGTGATTGTACGGTGGGATCGGGTTGCGCGCCGCAACAGAAGAAATAAGGTTGATAAGTAATAAGGGTGAAATGTGATTGTACGGTTGGATCAGGTTGCGCGCTGCAACAGGGGAACAATGGAAATAAGAAACTGTGGAAACCTCAATTGTGATTCTCTATATCTCTGTGAAATATTTGTTTGGTTCCTTTAACTTTCTCTTACATGTGTATTGTTTGATTTTACATAGAGTAAAGTTTGTTCATACATACTAGTACTATTCCATGGTACTAACGTCCCTTTTGCCGGGGGCGCTACATCTTGTATATGGATGTAGGTGGTCCTATAGCAGGTAGCTCCGACCGCCGATAGTGGTGCCTCATCTTCATCCCTTCAGCGAATCTGGTGAGCCCCATTCCCTCTCGGGGTCGTGTGTAGACTGTATCATTTCTCTTTTGTATATGTTATGTCTTTAAAGGTATAGTCGGGGCCTTGTTGCCAGAAAGTCTATGTAAACTCCTAGTACTTTTAGAGGCTCCGTAGGTATAATGTGGGTTGTGTATATATATATTTTGGGCAGTATTTGTATTTACTCGTAATCGTGGACCGAATCGGAAATGTTGTATGTAGTTTGTATGTTTCGAAATTATCAAAGGCTGAAATGTTAAAAATAAGAAACGAACTTAAGTTGTTAACTCATGCTTGAATTTAATTTGCTATTTCATGTGAAATATTGCATACTATAAACTCGGGGTAATGCGTTGGGTAGGAAAGGCAATCCAGGTCCGTTTGACCGGGTTCATCCGGTTAGGCGCCGGTCTCGTCCCTCAGTTTCTGGGGTGTGACACCTGGTTCCCAGGTTTATTTAGGCCTAATGAAACCATTTTGGTCTGTAATAACTTTGTAATAAACAAATTCTGGGGAGATTTAGTAACGTTGGGGGGTTTCTTATTTCCTTTTTGTTAAACGGGGCAGAAATCCTGCCTATAGGGTTTAGTTATACTGTTAATTCTGCTCATTTGTTAAAAAAAACTATATGCTTAGAAATCCTGCAATAGGACTTTCGTGATGGTGTTAATTCTGAGTTCTATAATTGCATATTAGAAATCCTGCTTATAGGATTGACATTAAATTGCATATTAAAAGTCTTGTTCATAGGATCAACAAATGTGTATTAGTAATCATGCCTATAGGACCTTAATGTTCGATTTAATCATTTTCCTGGAAATCTGCATAATTTCTTCCCATACATGGTTTAATAAATATCATGTCTATAGGATTAAAAATCTGTCTCAAACCTAGAGGCCATGTCTATAGGATTTAAATCAATTCAGTAATAGATACCATGCCTATAGGACTAAAACCAGTTTCAATCCTAGAAATCATGCCTATAGGACTTCAGTAAGTACAGTAATTAGAAAGCATGCCTATAGGATCAAAAAAGGAAATAAAACCTATCCCTGTAAGTAAAATCAGTGCTACACCTAGAAATCATGTCTATAGGTCTGTAATCATTAAACTCCTAGAAATCATGCCTATAGGATTATATTGATCGATTATGAATTCAATTGTCGTTGCCAATCACTTAGGCAATATATCTGTAGGATTTAATTCTGGGTTTATAATTGTGATGTATTACTGCCTGAAGCGCCCAGATTATACTGAATAAAATCAGTAGGCAAGCAAATAGGTCTTAACACTCGCCTTAATAAAGTTGTCTCTGCATCTGTTCTTCTAACACAGAAATCCTGTCTATAGGATTTTAAGGTTAATAAATTTTGCTGAATCAATTGCGTGCCTTTGTTTTTTATGTGTGGAGGTCAATATGAGCCCATACGTGCTTCTATCTGAAAATTCTATTTGTTTTGCTTGTCGCCTAAATTTTACGTTTTGAGCAACATAGGTTGGGTCTAGAACTATCCCAAATACAGGTCCTAATACCTCCAGGGCCCTAGGTAACGGATGGGTAGTGCACACATAGGGAACGAGCTAGAATCAACTAGAACACTTAAGTAACAACTTAAAGATAGTAATCGGGTAGTAAGGAGATGATAGTCCGTGCGTTAATGCTATGAGTAGCACCCCGACTTGAGGGAGTTACAAAGTATTGCACGGGGTGATCCTATAGGCTAAAAAACATAGGACCCCCCACCCCCCATTTCTGTTTTAGAATAAATCTAGTATTTTATTTGTCCAAATTCCTTTCTCTTAGACTAGGCGCTTAATTCAAGTTCGTCCGGGACCCAGCATTGTGGACCTCGAGGGATGCCTAACACTTCCCTCGTATTAAAGGTACCGTATGAGTGTTATGAAAATAAAACAGAATGCCATTGGGAAGACAATCAAAATAGTAGTTCAGAAGCAATCCTAAAAGCACAAGGGCGTGGAGGTAAGTAACTACGGATAATTATAGGCAAGGAAGGACATCAACAATTTCGTTGAGTATACGATGTAATAAGCTCGCAGCTTTACAAGAGTCAGAGGGTCCTCCCTAAGTACTACAATGAGACTGGCTGAGGAAGTAAGGAAGAAGGCTTCAACCTAAGCTCAGTGACCTAAAGAGGATGTTTTCTTATAACAACAGTCTCACAACAACGTTTTATGCACTCCATAAGAAGTGACACCTACCGTGGCTAATGAACGAGAAGTAAAACCAGAAGTGATATTTAAGATCATATGAGTTGTATGGAATTCCAATATGTATGGGCAGTAAGGTAAGTTAAGTATGCACGCAACAAGGGGGCAGAATGACCATGAAAAGTAATTGCCTACGTTTAAGAAACAAAAGCTGAGAAGGAACGAAAGAAATTATTTGATGAATGATCTAGAGTAAGTTACATTATGAACGCACTTAAGATTTCAGAATATTATTCATGTAGTAAATATGTTGACAATCATACAGCCGTAGAAGACTCTGGTATAAGTTAAAAGAAAGAATTGAGCCTAGGTAATAGACACGAGATTGAATTGTTAGATGATAGTATCACGGATATTCCATAGCGTCTATAAAAGGATAAAGTAATAACTAATACCATGATCCGCATATCAGAAGATAACTTAAGCCTCCATAAAGGCTGATCAGAAGGAAAAGGAAACTAAAGAGTAACATCAACGAAGTAAATAAGGAGTCTAATTATTTGACACATAAAATTATAGACATCATGATTGAGAACATTGCAGAATCACTTTTAATATCAGAGGTACAAGAAAGATAGTACAATAACCATATTCTATAACGGCCCTACGGAAAAACCAGTTAGAAAAATACCAGCCTCATAAAAAGTCACTGTGAAGCTTCCACCGGATTGTGTATGCACCAGAGGTGCAAGTATTATAATAGAGCTTCAAGTTGTGAATGTGAATTATACATGTGTGAAAGCGAGGTCATGAAAGAGATAGAAGATGTGATGCTAGATTTTAAGTTAAGTAAGGAAAAGGTGAAAAACGTACGAGATACTCAAATGCAGAAGGTTGTGAATAATCCATACTTTAGATAGAAGTCTAGAAGCATTGGGATTTAGTGTCCAGGAATGATAGCAGTGTCATTGGTGGCATACCTCCCAGCCTATGGTTTCTAGGTATCGAGAGGTCTAGTTAAAAGAGTAAAGAAGAGTTTGAGACGATGGGATATCTCGGTTGATGTTGCAAAATAACATAAGGAAATATGTGGTGTAAGCAAATTGAAGGAAGGTTGTGAGTCGTATAAATGAATATGAGTAGTAAAGCCACAAGGTTTTAGGAAGACAATAGTAAGTATAAGAAAGGGAGAGTGAGAAGATGACAAGAATGGATAAGTTCTCGGGATTAAGACCATGAAAACAAGAGAGCTGATGGGTTCTCTAAAGCTCAGTATAACCTGAATAAACTCAAAGGAGTCTAAGACTAATAGCATGTAAAAGAGATGGAATGTTGCCTGATAGTAGAATGAGGGTGTAATTGTGATAAATGAAGGACGACGTTTGGGCCTTCGATTGAGTAATAATTTGAAGAAAAATAAAGGGATTTCATGGACGACACATGATTAAAATACCCACGTAAGGTGAATCACATTGGGATGCTATGAAATACGGTTATAGAAGTATGGTATGGCCTCAGGTGGATCAGGAAAATCACTTCAAATGTTTCTCGATGCGACGTTAGCCCTAGTGGCAATGTTACATAAGAGGTCAAGTTATCAGTGGTAGATAATGGATCAACATTGAGGTAAATCAACAATGGATGGATAAGAGTTACAAAGTATGAGATGAGGTTAGGACATAAGTCTTAAGATGAACAGTAATGAAGAAGTATTAAAGGACTTAGATTTATACATATAAGATAAGCAACGAGAGTAACCAAGAGTTTTGTAGAAGACCTCAGTAACAATAAACTATAGTAAGAGTTATGGTATAGTATGGCCTACTTAAATGTAGTAAAGCTAATGACGCCCAGAGGAAAAACTTGTCATAATTCTGTATATGTTCCCAAAGTGAGACCTAGAGATAGGCTAAAAGCTGGAGGGAAGAGTCACATAGGCGCACATACAAGGAAAAAGTGGTTCAGGCTGCATGATAGAAGGTGGCAGCAATTACGAGATTGGAAAGATTCTGACCACAAGTCGTGGTGTGAAAAAAAGGCCTAAAGGGGGGAATGCTCGGGCCTTTGGATTTATTCACAGAACAGTTTCCTAAATGGCAAGAAGAGTACTAAAGTATTCGGAAGACATAGGTTATGAAAATGATAAGTGCATCAGTCAACATTCGAGGATGAATGTTCCAAAGGGGGGATGATGTTGCACCTCATGTTTTCATACGTGAAAGTACGCCATAAATAAATTGATGGAAGCTCAAAAATGAGATGTTACATCCCACATTTTCATACGTTAAAGTTTTGTCGTAAGTTGATCGACGTAAGTTCGGGAATGAGATTATAAGCATTATGCTATTTCAAACAAGTGATAAGTAAATTCGTGAAGGTGAGAGGGTAAGCGAATCAGAGAAAATGAGTTCCGTCGGAGTTTGAAAATTTGAGGATAAAATACAATCCAAGCTATAATACCCCGTATTCATGGACTAGTGCCATACAAGGTACCGCATGACCATGATAGTAAGGTGTATAAAGCATGCTAAAAGCGAGTAGTATTTTAAGTAATTTGAGATAATTCCTAATTATGTGGATAATTAGGTAATTATTAGTTAATGGGGGATTAACAAATTTATTAAGGAATTAAGTGGATAATCATGTGATAAGAATTAACTCCTAACGTGGAAGCCACATGGAATCCATTAAGTGACTCTTGAAACACCTTGCAAGGTGGCAACACTTCAAGAGATGATCACCTTATCACTTTGGGTTGATGAATGTTATCAAAACACTTATTTAATTCACAAAATAAAGACATTTAGATATTCAAAGTGATGGATAACTTCAGCAAGAAAAGTTATACAATAGTCTTGGCTATTCCTTGCAAACACGTAGAAAGGGAAGTTATATGAGTCATCCTTACACTTTATCTTCAATTGATATCAAAATTCATTTGGGGGGAGTTATAGAAAGGGAAAATCCAAGGACGAAAAGGTGAGGGACTTTGAAATTCATACGAGACTCCATATTGCAATACCAATGGAAGTTCTTGGATTAGCAAAGGAATTCATACGAAATTATATTGCGTAATAGCAACGGGATTTTGCAAATCTAAGGTAGTACGGTGCAATCTTTCTCAAGAATATCATACAGATTTTCCCCTATTCCAGGTATGTTAAGGTTAAGCCCTTCCTTCATTTTGGCATGATCTCGTAACTACATGTGTTTGATAACGAGGCATAAAGAGAAGTTCATACTCCCGAATTTATATACATTATCCCAGTATCATAAGTTATAGTATTTTCCCTTATCAGAACTTCAGTATTGTCTTCTTCCGGTCAAGAGAGCGGAGGGTCTATATATTTATAGTATTACAGTATTTTCCCCACCATCGAGCAATAATCAGGAGGCAGGCCCTTATTGGGTAACCTCTGATCAGATGCTAAATTATATACCGAGCCTACTATGGCCGAGTGCATATGAGCGAGCCCAGCATGGCCGAGATACAGAGCCTAGTATGGTCGAGCGCCTATGAGCGAGCCTACTATGGCAGATCAGTTACACGTTCCGAGCATTATAGGGCCGGACATCTATTTTATTTACTATATTGAGAGTGTTGAGTCAGTATCAGTAGGTAAGTATATCTCCAGATCATCTTTGCCTCCCAGTTACTTTCAGTTATTATATTATTAGTTCTATTTTAGCTTTCAGTTATTTTATTGTCTTGTATAATCGGTACGTTATTTCGTACTGACATCCCTTTTCTAGGGACGCTACATTTCATGCATGCAGGTTCAGATAGACAGACAGGTAGACCTCCTCAGTATGTGTTGCCCGAGTTCAGCTTTATCGGTAAGCTCCACGTCCTTCAGAGTTGCCGGGTCTAGAATTTTGTGTATATATGTATATAGGTTATGGGTAGGTCGGGGCCCTGTTCCGACAACTGTACATCCATCAGTAGAGGCTTGTAGACATATCATGTTAGTTAGTGCAGTATGTTGGGCTTGTAGGACTTGTATGTATATTTTGTTGGTTTATCAGCTATAGTAGTTATGACGGCCTTGTCGGCCCAGCTTTATATTGATGTTTAGTTAGCGTTAGCTTTCATTCAGTTTTATACTTTGCTTCGCAAATTATCTTGCAATGTGTCCATGACCAAAGTATGACATTATATGTTCAGAGTCTCTTAGTCACAAGTTGGTACGCAAGGATAGGTGAGGCACTGGGTGCCGGTCTCACCCCCCAGGTTCGGGGCGTGACACTGACATACCCTCCTGGTTTAGCTACTCAAACTGCCTTGCAACTCCTCCCTATGAGTTTTTGGAACAAACTTCTCTAAGAAGAGAACTGAGAAACGCATACCACGTAAGTCGTGGAGTGCCGGCTGGCTTGCCAACTCATAGTCCTCCCACCATTTGTAGGCTGCCCTCGTCAGCTGAAAAGTAGTGAATGAAATCTCACCGGTCTCCAAAATACCTGCCGTGCGAAGGATCCACTCGCACCTGTCTATAAAATCCTGAGCATCCTCTGACTCTTCCCAACTGAACTCTGGAGCCTTAAACCTCCCAAATCGCTCTAGTCTCTTCTTCTCCTCATCACTTATAGGTGGGCTAACCTGGGCTGGAGCAGCTACAACCGGTTGTGCTGGTACTAACCCCGGTGCCTAGAGTCCCTAAACTAACTACTCTGCAGTAGGGGCCGTTGGAGTCTGAGCACCTCCCCTGGCCAGAGAAATGGTCGTGCAGTCTGAACTAAAACTGCTTGAGCAAGGCTAGTGCATATAGTCAATATCTAGGCCAAAGCTTCCTGAAGGGCTAGAATCACAATGGGCACAACTAGTGTATGAGCTGATCCTACTGGCTCAACCACATATGGTATCTGTTTCTCAAAAGGAGCAACTGGTGGCTCCACGGGTGCTTCTCTAGATGCAATACGAGTCGTACCTCGGCCTCTACCGCGAACCTAGCTTGTGGTACTGGTGGCCATTTACCCGATCTGGTCACACGTGTCCTCACCATCTGTGAGAGAATAGAAGAATAGAAGTTCAGTTTTCAGAATAAACAAATCCACACTACAAGAATACAAGAAAGTGAAGTCTTCTAATGGTTCAGTAACTCTTGAAGATAAGCTTTGACTTCTTCGTACTGATCCGCAATACTCTACTAAACCTGCCCATGACTTGTGAGACCTAAGTGACCTAGTGCTCTGATACCAACTTGTCACGACTCGCGACCCAAAATTCCAACATGTCATGATGGTGCCTAACATATTACTGAGCAAACCGACAATCACATAACAAACGACAATCACATAACAAATATGCATTTGAATTAAAAACATGATCTAATAAGTTCAGTAGTGAAAGTGTCATAATGACTGATAAAAAATCTGTAACTCAAAAACAACTATCCCAAAATCCTGGTGTCACCGAGTATATGCGCTACTAATGTCAACATAGTCTAAATATAGTACAACTGTCCGAGAAAATAGAATAGTACTGCATAAAAAATGAAAGGCATGAGAGTCAAGGTATGCGGGCGTCATAGCATCTACCTCGAAGTCTCCGAGCAGGTACTGGCACCAGATCTAGCGATCACCGCGTTCATAAATACCAGGATCTTCACACGAAGTGCATAGTGTACTATGAGTACAACAACCCAATGTACTCAATAAGTAACAGGACTAACCTTAGCACTGATGAGCTCAGAAAGTTACACTTCGAAAAAAATAATGAAAACACAAATATAACAAGATAATGACAATAATAACTCAGATAAACTTTCATATTCAGCTTGTACACAGTTAAGAAATTTAGGTGTGCTTTCAAGTCAACAATTTAAGTTCAACACTGATAAAATATGCCAAGTACAACTAGCATGAGGAATGTTGCATCTATATGCCTACATGTCAAATATGCATATCAAATGTAATGTATCAGAGTGATAATCCCAAGTACTTGCACTCTCAAAGTACTCAAATTGTCCAACTCATTTCCCACTCATCACACACAATCACTCAGCATTGTACGGGTGCCTGGTGTTGCGCCCCTCTTTTCCTCGCGAAATCAGATTTTGACATTTCTGGGACAACTCCTTCTTTTTGGGATTGGGTAATGGATTGGAAGACTCGCCACCTAAAGGACTAAGGTGCGTTAGGGCACCTAGAGAAATTAACTCAAAAACCAGTTTGCATCACCAAAGATCGGGTAAGAGCTCAAATTACCTCGAGGGGAAGGAGTTAGGCACCCCTTAAGGTCCACAACGGTGGGTCCCAGCCGAACATAAATTAAGCGAATTAGTATAAAAGAGGAGGACAAAAATTTGGACAATACAAGTTACTTTAAACAAGATTAAAGGGGGTCCTAGGTTTTTTAGCCTATAGGATCATTCCATGCAATACCTTGTAACTTCCCCCAAGTTAGGGTGTTACTCATAGTATTAGCGCACGGGTCATCATCTCATTTAATACCCAATTACTATCGTTCAATTGTTACCTAAGTGTTCTACTAGCTTCTAACTCGTTCCTTATGCGTGCAATACCCGTCCCATACCTATGGCCCTTAAGACCTCTATTTAGGGTGGTTCTAGACTGACCTACGTTACTTAAAATGAGAAATCTAGGCGAAAACAAAATACAAATAGGATTTCATGTAAGGAAACAAATAAAGTCTCACATTGACATCTACACATAAGTAACAAATGCACGCAATTGAATCAGCAAACTTTGTTAATTTCAGAATCCTATAGGGAGGATATCTATATGAGCAGAAACAGAATGTAAAGAAGTAGTTTTATTAAGGCGAGCATCGAGACATATTAGTTTGCCTACTGATTTTATTAAGCATGAATCTGGGCACTTCCAGGAAGCAAGATGTCAAATTTTTTAAGCCCAGAATCATTAGCAACCCCTACAGATTTGCCTAAGTGATAGCCAGAATTGGTGAAACTCAGAACTGATTAACAGAACCCTATAGGCATGGTTTCTACGAGTTTATTAATTATAGACCTATAACATGGTATCTAAGTGAACTACTGATTTTAACTCATAAAGACAAGTTTTTATCCCTTTTAGATCCTACATGCATGCTTTCTAATTGCAGAATTGATTTAAACTCCTATAAACATGATTTCTAAGTGCTGGGTTGATTTAAACTCCTATAGACATGATATCTAGGTGCTGGGTTGATTTAAAGTCCTATAACCATGATATCTATTAGTTTTAAATCCTATAGGCATGTTTTCTAGGTTTGAGATTGATTTCACCCTATAGACATGATATCTAAAACTGTATGTGGGTAGAATTTTCAGTAGATTTCCAAGGAAAGGTTATTATTTCAAACAGAATCCTATAGACATGGTCACTAATGCACGTTGAGCTAAAAATATATGTGAATCCTAGGAACATGATTTCTAATGCAGAATTAATGAAAAGGCCTATAAACATGACCTCTAATATGCAAGTGTAAAAATACAGAATTAAACAATCAAGAAAATCCTATAGGCAGAATCTTTAAACAAGTAATAGCACTCACATGATTTGATCAACATAATTAAACATATAGGCATGATTTCTACCAAGTTTAAGAAAAATAGAAGGAAACCCCCCAACTTTCACTAATCAACCCCAAATCTGTTATTACAGAAATTATTATAACCTAGAATCTATAAATTACATAATAGTATCCATTACACTATAGGGAGCTTTCATAGGCCCAATATAAACCTGGTAACCAGGCCTTCAAACATAGAAAATATGAAGCATAATAGTGATACATCCATGGCACATAAAATTGGGTTTCTAATGTGTCAATGTTCTAAGGGCTTCAGGGACCCCGGGCAGTGCTCACACCAGAACCACACTCAAAAAAATAATTCATAAAAAAAGATTGGAAGACCAATCCCAATGTGTTAAAGTTGGGAGGAGTCTCAAGAAACCTAGGCAGTGCTCACACTGGGGGTGGGGAGAACCTAAATAACTAAGAGTAGGAGTTTGACAACCAATGCATAAAGGGTAAGGGGAAAGTTTCAAAATTGTTTAATTTTTTTAGAAAGCAAACAGATTCAGAATACAGAGTTGCAAATAGAACTACACCAAGAAACAAACAAAGTTCATGTTCAGCACTTAGTTCAAACAATTTGGCATTTGTTTAGACTAGATATTCATACTAGTATTTAAAGCAATTACAGAGGAAAAAACACTTGAATTAAACAGACAGGATATATGAATTAAGCAAAAAATATATCTAGTTACATGCTTGCAGTATCTCACAAAGTTCAGAACAAGAGACATAAAATTGACTCAGGAAAGACCTCACATTATTGAAATAACTTAGTTTAACATGGTTGCTAAATGGGATCATGTAGTCACATAGAAGGCAGAATTATGCTAGGAATTGAAACAGGCTAGTCTAATAGAGCATAGAGAATTAAATGGCAAGTGCTAGGGCATACCAGTAGAGAAGAAAGCAAATAGGAATGCAATGGTAGCTAAATTCCAAAGAATTTGGCCTTGGCTTTCAGCCGGCCAAATAGTGCAGAAATCAAAACAATAGAACAAAGAGAGAGCTTAAGGTTTTTGAGAAAAGAGAGTTTGAAAGTTGTAAAGTTGTTCAGTTGTCAAGTTCTCCTAAAGGGAGTGAGAAAGGTGGTTTTTATAGCCACAATGAAGTAAACTAATAAGGTAAGGAACCAATCATATGCAAATAAGGTATGGGAATAAATTAACAATCAATTAAGGTCAGCATGAATCGATTATCAAGACAGAATCGAGTAAAGTCAGGTTAGTACTACTTGATTTAAGGAAAACCTTATACGGAATCAATTAGTAATTAAGTACTAGGTTAAATAAGGTAAGAACTAACTCCAAAATCAATTAGGAGTCGGTTCTAATAATCAAAGCATAAAATCAGGCCAGTAAGGGAGTTAAGGAAAGTAGCACAAATTATTAATCACACATTAGTGTAAATTAGGAAAGAACAGGTAAAATCCTGTAAGGAAACATCGGTACTAAAGGAAAGCCCAATTTTAAGCCCTAATTTAGGTAAGTGAAATTAATTAACAATTAATTGACAGAGTTAAAGGTGAACGAGCAGAAATAGTAGAATAAACTGTCAAATAATCGATACCTTAAGTAATACAAAGACGTATAATAAGTAAAATCAGTCGAAATAAATAAAGAAACCCTAACAGATACCTAGAGACGAAAATATTTAAAGATTAAAACATTTTTTGCAAAAAATCTATTGGAACCAAAACCCTAGCTTTTAAGGTAAATAAAATCGATCAATAATAATAATAAAAGACTATAAGAAGCAGAAGTATCGAAACATTAAAGGAGAACTACCAAAACAACATAAAATAGTTTCAGATCTAAATGATCTAAACAGATTCAATCAAAAATAGCCGGATTCATGAAAATAAACAGAGATTGAACCAAATATGGTTTGAACCAGAGATTCAAAACCCTAAAATAGGAAAATATTCAAAGTCACAGGTATTGGATGAACATAGACAGAAATAGCCAAGATATGAGACACTTTGAACTAGATCTGGTTCAAATCCCTTGAGATTCACTTGCCATTTGAGGCAAATAAATCAAGTAACATCAAGGCCGGGTAACCAGTGGAGAAAGAAAGCCAAATAAGGCAGAGAATCAAAGAAAGATCCCATGAATCAAGAGGGAAAGGTGTGAAGGCGGGCTAGGGTTTAGGGGTTGAGAGAGAAGAGAGGAGAGTATCCAAAGACGGCGGGGTTGGGGAAATGAAATAGGGTTTGGGGGGTTTTGATATATTAAAAGGGGTTGGGGAATTTAGGGCTGTTGATCTTCTGAGATTAACGGCCAGGATTAGATATTTAGGTGGGTCGGGTTTAATTGGACGGGTATGGGTCTGGGTTAGGTCGAGCTGGTGTAATGAGTATTGGGTAATTGGACTGGTTAGTTTATTGGGCTGGGTAGGTCCGAAATTAATTAGGCAAAAGGGGCTATGTTTTAAATAACCACTTAAATTAATAAAATAATTTATAAAAATAATTAGTAAATGGTAAAAATGCTATTTGTATTTGAAAATGATTTAAAATAATTACTTAATATTATAACAATATAAAAATTCATTTTCCGTGTAAATAAAGTAATTATGCATGCATGAGCTATTATTGCAAAGTTATTGCAGTTATAACCTAAAGATGTAAATATAATTATGCATAAAATGATTAAAGCTTAATATAAATATAAATTATAAAAATCATTTGTGATACAATTAGTAATTATTTAGATAATAAAATGCTAGAATAAAGTAATTAAAAATCCTTTAAAATTACAGAAAATTATGGAAATATACTAGTTGATGCTCATGCACTATTTTTGAAAGTATATAAGTATTTCTGAAATATATATGGAAAAAATTGGGTATCAACAGCTGCCCCTCTTTACCCGGGAAGGATGAAAGAGTTGTCGGGTAAAGATATGATGGCCAATTTTGACCGAATAGACTGATTTGAGAGATATAGGCCACACTCTGGTTTCTGAGCTTCCTACATAACCCTGGTTTTATAGGAATCAGGCTGTGTGTAGTTCTGGATCCACCGGCGAAATAAACTGATGGAGTTGTCACAAGGACGAACAAAAGGTTTCGAGTAGGATGAAACGGTTACGGTGAACAGTCAGGTTTGAAATAATTTGAAGAGACTGGAGCGGGATTGCTCCTGTTGGGATAACAGATACTTACCGGGTCACCTGCAAATCCATAAAAGATATATTGCGAGCATATATGTATAAATTTACGTAAATTTAGACATGATGCAAATTCCTTTCAGACCATGAAAACTGTCTTTGGACGGTGAGGATGACTTCCTTAGACCATAATGTCCCGGGCCATGAGTTGTGCGGTAAGGGATTAGAAGGCCATGAAATCACGTTCTCGGGCCATGAAGATGGTGCCTCCGAACCATGACGCCTGTGAATAATGATGTGTAAGTTTGAGAGATCCTCAGGCCATGGAATGATGTCTTCCGGCTATGAGGATGGTGCCTTCAGACAAGTTGGCTATATTTCAGCCTATGAGGTGGAGAGATATGATGCTAGAGGAAACAAGACAGAGCTTAGTCTTGTGTGAAGTTGAGGGCAGAGCTTAGCCCGATGCAAGAGAGACAGTGCTTAGTCTCGCGTGAGATTCGGGACAGTCCTTAGTCCCATGAAAAGAGAAGGCATTGCTTAGCCTTATGCAAATAGAGAGGCGTGGCTTAGCCTCATGCAAGGATTAAGACAGGGCTTAGTCTCATGCAAAGAGAAGGCTGTGCTTAGCCTTATGCAAGTGGAGAGGCAGGGCTTCTTCTCATGCAAGGATTGAGACAGGGCTTAATCTCAGGCAAAGAGAAGGCAGTGCTTAGCCTTATGCAAATAGAGAGGTAGGGCTTGCCTCATGCAAGGATTGAGACAGGTCTTAGTCCTATGCAAAGAGAAGTCAATGCTTAACCTTATGCAAATAGAAAGTCAGGGCTTAGCCTCATGCAAGGATTAAGACAAGGCTTAGTCTCATGCAAAGAGAAGGTAGTGCTTAGCCGTATGCAAATAGAGAGACATGGCTTAGCCTCATGTAATGATTGAGATATGGCTTAGTCTCAGGCAAAGAGAAGGCAGTGCTTAGCCTTATGTAAGTGGAGAGACAAGGCTTAGCCTCATGCGAGGTTCAAAACAGTGCTTAGTCCCATACAAAGAGAAGAGTAAGAGTAAAGTATTCTTAGCTGACAATGTGTTTCATCCATCGCGATTGTGTCGTTGCGATGGTGTTTATCATGATGATATAGTCTGGCATCTAAAGAAAATTTGTGAGTTTTTTTTTGGGGGGGGAGGTTGGTTCGTGCCTTTGCTTGCTCAATGTGCTCCGCTCTGTCTGAAGATCCTGTTCAAGCTATTGGGGTAGCATTTGGCTAAAGCAAAGTTTATTTTTAAAAATCATGCATGTATAATTTTCAAAGAGATGGTGGTATGTAGTTTAGAAGTTAGTTAGATGAACCAGTAATTGTGACATAATTAGAGACATTGCGACTTCCGCTGCCGTAGAATTTTGAGGGTCCTCCTCAAAATTCTGCCCCAATTAACTAGATGACCTTTCTGATTGCTCCATATGTTTCAGTTGGCTGAACTTGCTTTGGAATTTTGAGGGTCCTCCTCAAAATTCTACCCAGTTTCTGATTATGGAAAAATAGAAATTTTATTGAATTGTGATCGAACCCACAGGGCTACCTATGTATCCCCTCTTAAACAGGAATCAGATCGAGCGTAGTTCAATTTGACTGCATCTGAATTGATAGGCTTTTGCCAGATTTCTCTGTCCACCTCTACGAGTATGATCGCTCCTCCTGTCAATACTCTGTGAACCATTTAAGGACCTTGCCAGTTGGGAGAGAATTTCCCTTTGGCCTCATCTTGATGTGGAAAGATCCGTTTCAGTACCAGCTGCCCCGACGTGAACTGTCTTGGTTTGAACCTTTTAATTGAAAGCCCTGGACATTCTATTCTGATAGAGCTGGCCGTGACACACTACATACATCCTCTTGCCATCTATGAGGGCTAATTTCTCATTGCGGTTCCTTATCCATTCTATATCGCTGAGTTCGGATTCTTGTATGATTCTTAAAGAAGGAATTTCTACCTCAGCGGGAATGACAACTTCGGTACCATAATCCAGCAGATATGGAGTTGCCCCAGTTGATGTGCGGATTGTGGTACGGTATCCCAGTAAGGCGAATGGTAATTTCTCGTGCCATTGCTTGTGATTCTCTACCATTTTCCTTAGTATCTTCTTGATGTTTTTGTTGGCGACCTCTACGGCTCCATTCATTTGAGGCATGTATGCTGTGGAATTCTTGTGCTTGATTTTGAAAGTTTCACACATGCTTTCATCACATCACTATTAAGATTGGCAGCATTGTCAGTGATGATGGACTCTAAAACCCCAAATCGACAAACAATCTGGTCTCTGACAAAATCTGCAATGACTTTCTTGGTTACCGCTTTGTAAGATGCAGCTTCAACCCATTTGGTGAAGTAGTCGATGGCTACTAAAATGAATCGGTGCCCGTTTGAAGCGGTAGGCTCAATTGGGACGATGGAATCCATTCCCCAGGCAGCGAAAGGCCAAGGTGAGCTCGTTGCATTAAGCTCGTTTGGCGGCACCCGTATCATGTCTGCATGTATCTAGCATTGGTAGCATTTCTGGACGTAACGTATGCAGTCTATTTCCATGGTCAGCCAAAAGTATCCGGCGCTGAGTATATTCTTGGCTAAGATAAAGTCGTTCATATGTGGGTCGCAGGTTCCAGCATGTATTTTCTCGAGCAATTTGGAAGCCTCTTTTTCATCAACACTCCTTAACAGTCCCAGATCGGGAGTTCTCCTATATACGGTTCCTCCGCTTTGGAAGAAGTGATTAGACAATCTCCGAAGGGTGCGTTTCTGAGTATGGTTCGCACGCTCCGGGTATTCTCCTTTTGTCAAATATTCTTTAATGTCGTTGAACCAGGGGTTTCCATCTGTTTCTTCTTCAACACGAGCACAATACGCTGGTTGAATATGGATCCTCACCGGAATGGGATCGCTGAAATTCTTGTCTAGATGTTGTATCATTAATGATAAGGTGGCCAATGCGTCTGCGAATTCATTCTGAATTCTGGGTACATTCCGGAATTCTATCTTTGTGAACCTCTTCTTCATTTCTTGTACATGATATAGATATGGCAGTGTTTTGGAATTCTTGGTAGCCCATTCTCCTTGTACTTGATGTACCAGCAGGTCTGAATCGCCGATTACCAGCAGTTTCTGAATATTCATATCAATAGCCAGTTTGACCCCTAATATGCAGGATTCATATTCCTCCATGTTGTTAGTGCATGGGAATCTGAGTTTTGCAGACACTGGATAATGCTGACCGATTTCTGATACCAAGACGGCTCAGATACCCAATCCTTTAAAATTTTCAGCTCCGTTGAAAAACATCCTCCAACCATCGTAGGCTTCAACAATATCTTCTCCTACGAATGATACCTCCTCATCAGGAAAATAAATTTTTAGGGGTTCGTATTATCCTCCCACAGGATTTTCAGTAAGGTGGTCTGCCAATGCTTGTCCTTTGACTGCCTTCTGGGTTACATAGATGATGTCGAACTCACTCAGCAAGATTTGCCACTTTGCCAGCTTCCCAGTAGGCATGGGCTTTTGAAAGATGTATTTCATGGGATCCATTCTCTAAATGAGATATGTAGTATAAGCATAGAAGTAGTGTCATAGCTTCTGAGCTATCCAGGTTAGAGCACAACAAGTGCGTTCTAGAAGAGAGTATCGTGCTTCATAAGGAGTGAACTTCTTACTCAAGTAGTAGATGGCCTGATCCTTTCTCCCTGTGTCATCATGCTGCCCTATAACACAACCGAAAGCTCCATCTAACACAGCAAGGTAGAGTAGTAGTGGTTTACCAGGCTCTGGCGGGACTAAGACTGGTGGTGTGGACAAGTATTCCTTGATTTTGTCAAAAGCGTTTTGAAAATCCTCGGTCCAACTGGTTGCGGCATCCTTCTTCAGCATTTTGAAAATCAGCTCACATATTACTATGGACTATTCTATGAAACGGCTGATGTAGTTGAGACGTCCCAAGAAACTCATCACCTCCTTCTTTATTTTTGGTGGTGGTAATTCCTGGATGGCTTTAACCTTTGACGGGTCCAACTCTATTCCTCGGCGACTGACGATGAATCCTAATAATTTTCTGGTAGGAACCCTGAATGCACACTTTGCGAGATTTAACTTTAGATTGTACTTCCGTAGCCGGTCAAAGAATTTCCTCAAATCTGCTATGTCATTTATAGCCCTCTTGGATTTGATGATGATGTTGTCAACATGTACCTCTATTTCTTTATGTATCATATCATAGAAGACCTTTGTCATAGTCCTCATGTAGGTGGCCGCAACATTCGTCAGACCGAATGACATCATTTTGTAGCAGTACACTCCCCATAATATAATGAAGGTTGTTTTCTCTACTTCTTCTTCGTCCATCCAAATCTGATGGTAACCCGCGAAGCAATCTACAAAGGACTGGAGTTCATGCTTGGCGCAATTGTCGATCAGAATGTGTATGTCTGGTAGCGGGAAATCATCCTTGGGACTTGCTATATTTAGATCCCAAAAATCAACACAGACTCTGACTTACCCATCTTTCTTTGGAACTGGTACAATATTGGCCAACAAAGTTGGGTACTCAACTACTCTGAGGACCTTGGCTTTGATCTGTTTAGTGACTTCCTCTTTGATTTTTAGGCTCATGTGTGGCTTGAATTTCCAGAGTTTTTGCTTCACTTGCGGACACATTGGATTTGTAGGTACTTTTTAACCACTATGGATATGCTCAACTCTGTCATATCGTCGTATGACCATGCAAAGATATCCTCATATTCTTTCAGGAATCGAGTGTATTCTTCTTTCTCTGACGGTGACAAATTGATGCTTATGCGGGTTTCCTTGACGATTTCGGAATCTCCCAAGTTGACTATCTCGGTCTCGTCCATGTTGGACTTGGGCTTGTTCTCAAAGTTCTCCACTTCTCTGACAATTTCCTCAGGTATTACATCCTCATCTTCTATTTCTTCCGAGTCACTGTCCTTCTGTTGCATTGTCTCATTAGATGTCACAGTCATTGGTTCATCAAGGTAAGAAATAGTAATGTTATAGGCATAAAGATATGAAAGAAAAATAGTAATAATAAAAAATCAATCCATTTAAAGCTTCAAACAAAATGATTTTCAATAACTCAAATAACGTTTTTGGAACATTGAAAATATTATTTAAAACAAAAATGCAAAGGAGGTAATCATTTTTTTCAGAAAAAGTAAACAATGCTATTCAGCCTTGCTACCCTGGGACTCGTCAGGCCTTGATGGTCTAACAAACCAGTTCTTGAGGAATTCTCCTCTCTCCACCGACTGGATAGTAAGGCCTTCTTCCTCCTCCTCATCAAATATTACACAACAATCCATATCATCGTCTTCCAAGACTTCTTCTTGCTCTGATCCCCATATTGTATCGGCCTGCTGGAAGGTCTGATTCAGGTGCGGCACGGGTTTCTTAAGAGGATAGTATGGACCACGCCATAGTGGCGACCAATTTTGACATTCCTGCCAGGTATACTGATATCCAAGCCCGAAGGTTGTGCCATGGCGCTTCAGCTGTACTGGTTTGGAGATACCTTGAAGCTTTTTACCAAGATCCTTACCCGGTTCATACCCTGCCCATTCCAGTATGCTTTCTATATTGCTACTCCACCATTTATCCTTCTCAATCACGTGAACACATTCAATGCGATGGTAGGTTTATCCACCTAACTTCCTTCTATTTTCTACCACTGGAACAGTCTGACTGGTGTAAATGGGGTTGCTCCCATCTCCATGGATGATCACTTCTTGATGGTTCCATTCAAATTTTACTGCTTGGTGCAAAGTAGATGCGATAGCTCCAGCGACATGTATCCAAGGCCGTCCCGGCAGCAGATTGTAGGAGGCGGATATGTCTAGTACCTGGAATTCAACATCGAACCAGATAGGACCCATTTGCAAGCATAGGTTGGTTTCTCCAATCGTGGCTCTTTGCGACCCATCGAATGCTTTCAGATTCATATATCCTGCTCGTATTTCATGTAGGACCTTGCCCAACCTCTTCATAGTTGTCAGGGGACAGATGTTGAGGCTGGAGCCTCCGTCTATCAGAACTATAACAATGAACTTATCTTCACATTGCACAGTGATGTGCAGTGCCCTGTTGTGGCTTAACCCTTCAGGTGGAAATTTGTCTTCATGGAAGGTGATCTTATGGATTTATAACACTTGTCCCACCATGTTGGCCATTTTTCCGCTAGTAATGTTGTTGGGGACATATGCTTCATTCAGTACCTTCATCAGAGCATTCCTGTGTGCTTCAGAATTTTGCAGCAACGACAGGATGGATATCTGGGCAGGAGTCTTATTCAGGTGATAAACAAAAGAATACTCCCTTGCTTGTAATTTCCTCCAAAGGTCATCCGGACCAGTTTTAATGATGGGTTGTTTGTTGGAAGCTTGCTTACTTGTCTCTCCCAAATGCTCAGGTGTGTAAATTCTGCTCGTTGTGGTCATCCCTTGTGCAGCGCCGGAATCTTCCGTCTTTGCTTTCCCTGTCTTCTAGCTTCGGCAACATAATCCCAAGGTACAACGTTGGAACTGAAAGGTGGTGTGGATTTCACCGTCATAATAAAAGGTGTGGATACTTCTGCCTCAAACGGAGCAGGTGTAGCTGCAGGTGGTGTCACTTCTACTTCAAAGGGAGACGGTGCGGCTACCTCAAATTTGACCAGCGGTTGTACCTATACCACAATGGGATTGAGTGTGACTGTCGGCTTCTTAGGATCATCACCTTCCCGAATAAGTCTGATTGATCCCTCGGGATCCCATTCTTCATCAGTTTATATTACATTGAATCCTTCATCCCTATGATCTGGGAAGGGGTTGTTGCGGACATTGGGTTTGGTTTCTTTCGCCTGTTTGACCTTGGTATCAATCAGTGTTTGGATCTTGTCTTTCAGGGTGCGACATTCATTCATACCGGAATGGTACGCACACGTCTTTTTTGGGTTGGCCCATTGTGATGTGTTTTCCATAGCCACGACGAGAAATAAGGGTGACATATCCATAAACTTTTAATCTTTCATACAATTGGTCGATGGGTTCAGCAATATGGGTGTATTGTCTGGGTGGTTTGCGATCAAAATTGGGCATGGGTTTTTGGTAATTCGGATGAGCTAGAGGAGAATGATAATAGGCTGGTTGGGTATTATAGGTGTGGTAGGCGGTAGCGGGTTGAGGATATCTGGGAGGTGAAGGTTGGTATGTGGGTAGAGGTGTTTGGTACACAAATGGAGATTTCGATCCTTGGGCAACCATTACTGTTCCCACTTCTTCTTCTTTAATATGCCACCTGATGGTAGTGTTTTATTCGTGGCCTGCAGTGCCTCGAAATTTGTAACCATTCCACTTTTAATACCTTCCTCGATCTTTTCTCTAAGCTTGATGATATCGGAGAACTTGTGATTCTCGATTACCATTAACCTTTCATAATATTATGGAGCCTGAGCCCTGACAAAGAACTTGTTCATTTGCTCTTGATCTAATGTCGGCCTGACCTTTGCTATTTCTGACTTCTATCGAGTAGCGTACTCGCGGAAATTCTCAGTGGGCTTCTTCTTGAGATTCTAGATATAGAAGACGTCTGGTGCATTTTTCGTGTTGAATCTGAATCTATCCATGAAATCTGATGCCATGCTTACCCAATTAGCCCATTTCTTGGGATTTTCACTTATGTACCAAGATAGGGCGTCTCTAGTGAGGCTTCTCATGAATAGCTTCATGCGAATCTTTCGTCCTTTCCACCCTATACGAGCTTGTCATAGTAGGTTCTTAAATGTACCTTTGGATCACCTGTTCCGTTGAACATCTCGAACTTAAGAGGTTTGTAACCCTCCGGCAGTTCCACATCTGGCTGAATGCATAAATCCTCTTAATTCAAACCTTCGATTCCTTTGCCTCCTTCAACATCCTAAACTTGGCTTTTGAGTTTCTTGAGCTCTTCTGCTATGTTCTTAATGAGCAGGTCCTTTCCGGCGGATTCCAGTGTATATGAGATTGGCTAAGTCGAGTGGAGTAAGGTTTCCACGTATATGGGGTTGTTTGGTAAATGCCAGGAGTTTGGGTGTAGTGGTGATCGTTATTTGAATTTTGGGGATCGGGGGTAGGCTGAGGGGTATTCTGAGGAGTGTGATACGTAGTTTTTGGACATTGAGTGGGGAGATGCTGATGTTGAGGAGGTGTAGGTATTGGTAAAGGATTTTGAGGAGGGGTTGTATATTGGTGGGGTGCGGGAGGATTCTACGAGCGTTGGTTGGGTGTATTCTGAGGAGGTGCCGGGTTTTGGGTATTTGGATGGTTGATATCTAGGATGTTTAGTGTGAGGGAGAGGTTTGCCAAATTACAGACTGTAGTTCAAGTATCTTCTGTTCAAGCCGCGAAACCAACTCATTTAGTGCCGGAGTACTCTGATCATCAGAAGTTTCCAGATGCTCAGCCTCGGCTCACGAACCCTTTTGCGCAGTCTGTTATACTTCACCTTTTCTTCGGCAGCCTCGTCTATGACTCTATTCCCTCGACCGACCCCTGGCTCAACTATTCCTTCTATGTAGTCCTCAACCATGATGGGTAAAAGTACTCATGCCCTGCGTGATATCAATGCGGCTCGATGGTGTTCCTTTCCACAATAATCTTCAAGTGCCACATATGTTGAGCTTCACATTTATATGGGATGTCATCATCTTGGAAATACGCCCTGTAGTGACTCATTTTGGAGACTCGTATAATCTGTTCTCTACCGGCTTGTCTCATGACCCTGATAGGAACATACGGGTATATATCCCTTAACCCAATCAACACCAAGTGTGGAGCATCCCTAGATCGGATGATGAACTCGTTGGTGGGGAACCACTCGAACATATAATGAACCTGGTCCTCAGTCAAGTTGTCGAAAAATTGCACCCATTATGTAGCATTCTCCGGTTGAGCAAACTTATTTGGGATAAAGTTCATTCTCTTGGGGTGATGAAAAGCTATGTGATCGTTCCACAGCCTTTGTGGAAACTCTTGGTGGTATTGACCTCTCTTTGGAAATGTTATAGCGACCAAATTTATAGTAGCAGATTACAACCCTTGAAACGTTTGAACCCTTTCTGGCAGCGATCCAAGGCCCGATATATGTCTGAAATAATCATAGGGACAATAGTATATGTTTGTCCCTCGATTCCCCCAATTAAAGCTTTGGTTATCATGGCCAGCCTGGTGTGAACTTTGTCCTTTTTGGTCAGAAACACTATCATACACAAGAAGCACACGATAAACACAAAAACCCTGCGATGAATCCAACCCAAGGAAGTGATGGAGAACTCTTCATGGAAGATACGGTAGGATTTGCTGTGACTGTATCGTTCATAAACAAATTTAAAGGGTACATAGTACTTCTTTAGACACAACAAGTCGTCATTCTTTTTCAAACCCATCATTTTCAGAAACCCTCTGGGAGTGCTATTTTCCAGCACCAATAAACTAGGACTGTCCCAAGGTAGTCCAGCGAATCCCCCTATTTCCTCCAAAAGAGTGGTCATTTCTATGTTACCAAAACGGAATACATCCCTTTTTCCGTCCCAAAACATAGTAGCAGCTTCGATCAACATGTTGTTTGGTTGGATATCTAATAAGGAAGGTAGGTTTCCAAGGACTCTTTTCACATGGTTTTTATCACTTGACGGAAGGTCTTCCCACCAATCTAGCGACAATGGTGATATGTCACGGACCATGCCAAACCTGGGGACTTCGTGCTTCATTTTCTGCAAAACAAATAGAGTTAGACCCTTTCCCCCTCCAAATTCGACTATTTATACATTAATGATTAGTATATTTGCACTTATTTCTCCAAATTAATGCACAGATCGTGGTTGCGTCCGTTGGGATTATGGAAACCCCGGTAGACTTTGCACAAGGCTTTTCTTAAAGGGTTATTATGTGGAAAACATATTAACCCAGGCTAGGTTTGACCCTGATGCATGTATAGTTATAATCAGAGTGCGATTTCTATAGAAGTCTAGACTGGTACCCTCAAGCGGAGGACTTTAGGGGGAAAGGCACAGAACCGTCGACTGCACCGCTGATCGACTAGTTTTACTGCAATTAAGCCTTTCCAAATTAAAATAGGGTGATATAAGAAGAGCTCAAACACTCATCAAGCGTTGATCTGGTATTAATTACGCACGAGTGGAATATGATGTTGAGCATGATTTATGCGATAGAAAATAGCACGTTGTCACGTATTTGCACTATGGAAACATGATAAATGGTGGTACTTAATAATTGTAAAGGCAGTTAAGAAAGAAAACAAAGAGACAAGTCAGTTTCCACAGTACAGAGTAATAAAACAAGACAGAGAAATCGTAAATAACTGAAGATAGGCAAATAAATCCACATAAAGTGGGGAAGGGAAGGCGTATGCAACTATTGACGGAATGATAAAGTCATGCTTAAAGACTAATTCTAAAAAATTTGGTTCGTTATGGTAAGAGCCTAGAAAAGACCCCAGCAGAGTCGCCATGCTATCGCGCTCCCCTTTTTCTCGCAAAATCGGGTTTCCACATTTCTAGGACAACTCCATCTTTTTATGATTGGGTAATGGATTGGAAGAGTCGCCACCTAACGGATTAAGATGCGTTACAGCACCTAGAGCAATTAACTCATAAACCAGTTTGCATCACCAGAGATCGGGTAAGGGCCCAAATTACCTCGAGGGGAAGGTGTTAGGCACCCCTTGAGGTCCACAACGGTGGGTCCCGTTCGAACATAAATTAAGCAAATTAGTCTAAAAGGGGAAGAAAATAATTTGGACAATACAAGTTAGTTTAAACAGGATTAAAAGGGTGTCCTAGGTTTTTTAGCCTATAGGATCTTTCCATGCAATACCTTTTAACTTCCCCCAAGTTACGGTGTTACTCATAGTATTAGCGCACAGGTCATCATTTCCTTTACTACCCAATTACTATCTTTCAATTGTTACCTAAGCGTTCTAATAGCTTCTAACTCGTTCCTTATGCGTGCACTACCCATCCCTTACCTATGGCCCTGGAGGTATTAGGACCTCCACACATAAGTAACAAATGCACGCAATTGAATCAGCAAACTTTGTTAATTTCAGAATCCTATAGGCAGGATATCTATATGAGCAGAAACAGAATGTAAAGAAGTAGTTTTATTAAGGCGAGCATCGAGACATATTAGTTTGCCTACTGATTTTATTAAGCATGAATCTGGGCACTTCCAGGAAGCAAGATGTCAATATTTTTAGGCCCAGAATCATTAGCAACCCCTACACATTTGCCTAAGTGATAGCCAGAATTGGTCAAACTCAGAACCGATTAACGGAACCCTATAGGCATGGTTTCTACGAGTTTATTAATTATAGACCTATAACATGGTTTCTAAGTGAACTACTGATTTTAACTCATAAAGACAAGTTTTTATCCCTTTTAGATCCTATAGGCAGGATTTCTAATTGCATAATTTATTTAAACTCCTATAAACATGATTTCTAAGTACTGGGTTGATTTAAACTCCTATAGACATGATATTTAGGTGATGGGTTGATTTAAACTCCTATAGTCAGGATATCTGTTAGTTTTAAATCCTATAGGCATGTTTTCTAGGTTTGAGATTGATTTCACCCTATAGGCATGATATCTACGACTATATGTGGGCAGAATTTTAAGCAGATTTCCAAGGAAAGGTTATTCTTTCAAATAGAATCCTATAGACATGGTCACTAATGCACGTTGAGTTAAAAATATTAGTGGATCCTAGGAACATGATTTCTAATGCATAATTAATGAAAAGGCCCCTAAACAGGACCTCTAATATGCAAATGTAAAAATATAGAATTAAACAATCAAGAAAATCCTATAGGCAGGATCTCTAAACAAGTAATAGCACTCACATGATTTTGTCAACATAATTAAACCTATAGGTAGGATTTCTACCCAAGTTTAACAAAAATAGAAGGAACCCCCCCCCCCCAAATTTCACTAATCAACCCCAAATCTGTTATTACAGAAATTATTACAACCCGCAATGAATAAATTACATAATAGTATCCATTACACTATAGGGAGCCTTCATAGGCCCAATATAAACCGGGGAACCAGACCTTCAAACATACCAACTCTGAAGCATAATGGTGGTCCATCCATGGCACATAAAATTGGGTTACTAGTGTGTCAGAGTTCCAAGAGCCTCAAGGACCCCGGGCACTGCTCACACCAAAACCACACTCAGAAAAATAATTCATAAAAAAGATTGGAAGATCATCCCCAATGTGTTAGAGTTCGGAGGAGTCTCAAGGACCCTAGGCAGTGCTCACACTAGGGTGATGAGAACCTAAATAACTAAGAGTAGGAGTTTGAAACCCAGTGCATAAAGGGTAAAGGGGCAGGTTTAAGAGTAGTTTAATTTTTTAAGAAAGCAAATAGATTTAGAATACAGAGTTGCAAACAGAACTACACCAAGAAACAAACAAAGGCCATTCAGCACTTAGTTCAACCAATTTGGCATTTGTTTAGACTAGATATTCATACTAGTATTTAAACAAATCACAGAGGCAAAAACACTTGAATTAAACAAACATGATATATGAATTAAGCCAAAAGTATATCTAGTTACATGCTTGCAGTATTTCACAAAGTTCAGAACAAGAGACATAAAATTGACTCAGGAAAGACCTCACATTATTGAAATAACTTAGTTTAACATGGTTGCTAAATGGGATCATGTAGTCACATATAAGGCAGAGTTATGCTAGGAATTGAAACGGACTAGTCTAATAGAGCATAGAGAATAGAATGGCAAGAGTAAGGGCATACCAGTTGAGAAGAAAGGAAATAGGAATGCAATATTAGCGAAATTCCAGAAAATTTGGCCTTGACTTTCAGCGGGCCAAATAGTGCAGAAATCAAAACAATAGAACAAAGAGAGAGCTTAAGTTTTTTGACATCAGAGAGTTTGAACATTGTAAAGTTGTTCAGTTGTCGAGTTCTCCTAAAGGGAGTGAGAAAGGTGGTTTTTATAGCACATAATGAAGTAAACTAATAAGATAAGGAACCAGTCATATGCAAATAAGGAATGTGAATAAATTAACAATCAATTAAGGTCAGCATGAATCAATTATCAAGACAGAATCGAGTAAAGTCAAGCTAGTACTACTTGATTTAAAGAAAACCTTATACGGAATCAATTTGTAATTAAGTACTAGGTTAAATAAGGTAAGAACTAACTCCAAAATCAATTAGGAGTCGGTTCTAATAATCAAAGCATAAAATCAGGCCAGTAAGGGAGTTAAGGAAAGTAGCACAAATTATTAATCACACATTAGTGTAAATTAGGAAAGAACAGGTAAAATCCTGTAAGGAAACATCGGTACTAAAGGAAAGCCTAATTTTAAGCCCTAATTTAGGTAAGTGAAATTAATTAACAATTAATTGACAGAGTTAAAGGTGAACGAGCAGAAATAGTAGAATAAACTGTCAAATAATCGATACCTTAAGTAATACAAAGACGTATAATAAGTAAAATCAGTCGAAATAAATAAAGAAACCCTAACAGATACCTAGAGACGAAAATATTTAAAGATTCAAACATTTTTTGCCAAAAATCTGTTGGAACCAAAACCCTAGCTTTTAGGGTAAATAAAAACAGTCAATAATAATAATAAAAGACTGTAAGAAATAGAAGTATCGAAACTTTAAAGCAGAAATACCAAAACAACATAAAACACTTTTAGATCTAAACAGATTCAACCAAAAATAGCCGGATTCATGAAAATAAACAGAGGTTAAACCAAATCTGGTTTGAACCAGAGATTCGGAACCCTAAAATACGAAAATATTCAAACTCACAGGTATTGGATGAACATAGACGGAAATAGTCAAGATATGAGAGACTTTGAACCAGATCTGGTTCGAATCCCTTGAAATTCATTTTCCATTTGAGGCAAATGAATCAAGTAACATCAAGGTCGGGTAACCAATGGAGAAACAAAGCCAAATAAGGGAGGGAATCAAAGGAAGATCTCATGAATCAAGAGGGAAACATGTGACGGCAGGCTAGGGTTTGGGGAGTGAGAGAGAAGAGAGGAGAGTATCCAAGGACAACAGGTTGGGGGAAATGACATAGGGTTTGGGGGGTTTTGATATATTAAAAAGGGTTGGGAAATTTAGGGTCGTTGATCTTCTGAGATCAACAACCAGGATTGGATATTTAGGTGGGGCAGGTTTAATTGGACGAGTATGAGTCTCTGTTAGGTCGAGCTGGTGTAATGTGTATTGGGTAATTCGGCTGGTTAGTGTATTAGGCTGGGTAGGGCCGAAATTAATTAGGCAAAAGGGACTATGTTTTAAATACCCACTTAAATTAATAAAATAATTTATAAATAATTGGTAAATGATAAAAATAATATTTGTATATGAAAATGATTTAAAATAATTACTTAATATTATAAAAATATAAAATTCATTTTTTGTGTAAATAAAGTAATTATGCATGTGTGGGCTATTATTGCAAAGTTATTGCAATTATAACCTAAAGATGTAAATATAATTATGCATAAAATGATTAAATCTTAACATAAATATAAATGATAAAAATCATTTGTGATGCAATTAGTAATTATTTAGATAATAAAATGCTGGAATAAATTAATTAAAAATCCTTTAAAATTACAGAAAATTATGGAAAAATACTAGTTGATGCTCATGCACTATTTTGAAAGTATATATGTATTTTTGAAATATATATGGAAAAAATTGTGTATCAACACCTGGCATCAATGCCCCTCACCAAAGCCCATGTACATAAATCGCTATCCATGCGCTCACTGCTGGTATGTTAGATTCTGGTTGGGCAAATCCTGCTCAAGAGCTAATATAAAGCCTATAAGGCCTACTGTGGCGTGCAACCCTATCTAGAATAATAAATAAGCCAATAAGACATGTTGCGGTGTGTAGCCCGATACACAATATCGCTCACAATCTAGCTCTCAGTCCCCAACTCAGTCATCAATATCTCTAGTCCCACGAGCTCACAAATCCCATACCACTCAGCCCAAACAATGAATAACCTGATTTAACAGAAAATGATATTAGAGATTGAGATATGATATGAAAATGAATAAATATGACTGAGTACATAATTGCAACTTAAGAAAATAACTCAACAACAGTAATGACCTCAGTGGGTCCCAAAAGAATAAGCACATAGCCTAAATATGATTTCTAACATTGATCACAACTCAATTACTCTAACTACATAGGAATTAGACTGATAAAATAGGAGTAGATAACTATACGGTACCACAGAATCAACCAATTCATAATCACCATAGTGCATGCCCACACGCCCGTCACGTAGTATGTGTGTGACCCTAACACCAACCATATAACACGTAATCTAGGGGTTCGTACCCACAAAACCAAGTTTAGAAGTGTTACTTACCTCAAAGTGTGAAACTCAATGCTCCAACAAATCCTTGCCTCGCAAATCAGCATCTGAATGACTCGAATCTAGTCACAAACAACTTAATATAATCAACACAAGCTATAGGAATCGATTTAATACGATAAAGCCAAGTTCTTTAACCAAATTTAAAAATTCAACCCCAGGCCCAAGCCTCAGAACCCGACAAAATTTACAAAATTTGAAGACTCATTCAATAAGGAGTACAATCATACAAAAATCATCAAATTCCGACCATAAATCGACCATCAAATCCCCAAATCTTACTCTCCAATCCCTAGTCCAAAATCCCCCTAATTTTACCTTAAGAACACATAATCTAGGTGTAGAAATCAATGGGTATTTAATATTATTGGTCAAAAGTAATCAAAAGTTGCTTACTCTTGATATGTATTGAAATCCCTCGCAAAAATCGCCTCTAGCCGAGATCCACAAGTCAACAACAACAACGACCCAGTTAAATCCCAGAATTGGGGCCTGGGGAGGGTAGTGTCTACACAGACCTTATCTTTACCCCGAGGGGTAGAGAGGCTCTTTCCTATAAACCCTCGGCTCAAGAAGAAGAAAAAAGACAATATATCAGTACCATCAACAAAACACCATAGAAATAATAACAACATCACAAGAACCAGTAAATAGATGGAAAACAGAAAAATAACCAGTGAATAAGACCCAACGCTATGAAAATCGAAGAGTAGTGTAAACACAGCATTGACCACTACCACTCTAAGACTAAATCCTATCAGTCTAGCCTCACACTGGTATACTAAATATGCTCAACTACCTCTTAACCTACAACCTTAATGCTCGACCTCCACAGCTTCCTATCGAGTGCCATGTCCTCGGAGATTTAAAGCCTTGCCATATCCCGCCTAATCACCTCTCCCTAATACTTCTTAGGCCTCCCTCTACCTCTCCTTGTACCCACCAACGCCAACCGCTCGCACCTCCTTAGAGGGGCATCCAATCTTCTCCTCTGAATGTGCATGAACCATCTGGGCCTCGCTTCCCGCATCTTGTCATCAATGGGAGCCACACACACCTTCTTCTGAATATCTTCATTCCTAATCTTATCCATACTAGTGTGCCCGCACATCCACCTTAACATCCTCATTTTTTCTACTTTCATCTTCTGGATATGTGAGTTCTTAACTAGCCAACACTTAACCCCATACAACATGACCGGTCTAACCACTGCTCTATAAACTTACCTTTGAGTAGCAGTGGAACTTTCTTGTCACACAGGACTCCAAATGCTAACCTCCATTCCATCCACTCCACCCATATACGGTGTGTGACTTCCTCGCCAATCTGCCCATCCCACTTGATAACTGACCCAGGGTACTTGAAACTGCCTCTCTTGGAAATGACATGCGATCCAAGTGTCACGTCCATGCCCGCTTCCCTCAGCTCGGCACTGAACTGTCATTCAAGATATTCCGTCTTCGTCCTACTCAACTTGAAACCCTTAGACTCAAGGGCCTATCTCCAAACCCCCAGCCTCTCGTTAATGCCACTCCGCTCTCATCAATCAGAACTATGTCATCAACGAATAACATACACCATGGAATCTCTCCTTGAATATGGTGTATCAGTGTGTCTATCACCAGGGAAAACAAGAATGGGCTGAGTGCAGATCCTTCGTGTAACCCCATAACAACCAAAAAATACTCAGAGTCTCCTCCCATTGTCCTAACCTGAGTCTTTGCTCCATCATACATGTCCTTAATCGCCCTAATGTAAGTAACCGACACATTTTTTCCCTCTAGGCATCTTCAAAGAACCTCTCTAAGAACCTTGTCATACGCTTACTCCAGATCAATAAACACCATGTGCATATCCTTCTTCCTATCACTGTATTGTTCCACCAATCTCCTAATAAGGTGGATAGCTTCCATAGTCAAAATATGAAATAATACTACCTAGGATTTGGAGTTTATAACCCTTCCTTCGCGAATACGGAAACTGCCTCGTGTTCGCGAAGCAAAATATTTATCAGTTGAAAGTTCCTCTTACGTGAACGTGGAATCCTAATAACAAACGCGGTGACTAAGACCACATAGCTTTGTGATCGTGTTCCTGATCATGCGATCGCGATGAATAAGTTACATGTCGCCCTGGGCCTGACCTCCCTTCTAAATGAACACGACCTTCTTCAGGCATTCGCAATGCACAATCTCCCAGAACCTTCTCAAACATGAAGCACTATCTTCACCAGTCACCCAAAGACTTTTCACAATTGCGAGATCTCCCCCGTGAACGCGTAAAGGAAACCTGATACAGCCAGTTCAGCAGTCCAACAAGTCAAATATAGGCCGAACATGATCGAAATTGAATCTGAGGCCCCTAGGAACCCATCCAAACATGCCAACAGGTCCTAACTACGAATCTAATGTTTTAACTTCAATACTACACAAGAGAGGGGGTGATTTGTGTGGTGTTCAATTTTTCACTTGAACTGTTTATGGAAGGACTTGGTTCTTATAAGTGTTCCTTAACCTACTATTGTTGAAATACTAAATGTGGAAAGTAAAGAACACAAGTATTTTACGTGGAAAACACCTGGCTCAAAAAGTGGAAAAACCACGACCTACTACTCAGTAGGATTTTCCCAAACACTCCACTAAATCACTAAGCCAAAACAACATTTTCAAAACACTTTGTAAACCCAAGGATTAACACTAATCTTGTTGTGGCAACCAGCCTCTAACTGTTGCGACAACATTAAGTTAACTCTAACTTGAATACTCTGAGTACCTATTACAATTTCCTCTAGATAAAGCTGGAAGGTATAATATGAAAACACCTACTACAATTAAACTAGAATAAAAGACAAACACTTGGAACTGGTTCTTCTATCTGGTTCATGTAGCCTCAGGTTCGCACACTTGAATTATACAAGAATTTCTTGCAAAATGCCTTGCTGTTTTGCTCTCAATTCACATTTAACTTTTGCTTTTGTGTGTGCCTGTAGAATGAGAACATCCTTCAATATATAGAGTTAGTGAATGAAGAAACAACTAGAATTCTAATGCTACTCTTCCTTGGTGGAAGAGTTCTAGTTGTTCTCAACTTCTAACTCCTCCCTTCTCTTGGATAGTGTTCTATTTGAGTAAGGAGTCCTTCTCCTTATAAATTATGCAACCTTTTCGATCAAGGGATATCAAATATACCAAGTTAAGCTTATCTCCTTCACGTGCATAATATATGCTCGAATCTGCCCATGTCTATGTACATAAGGGATCGACCTGGTTCATGCCTGAGCTTCTTTTGTCAATCTTCAAAACAAACCTTCACTTGGGCCAAAAAATTTCCCTTTTTGATGATGACAAACTCCGTGCTTTTCATATGCGTAGGCCATGTTTCAACTTAGCTCAACATCAACACAATGTTAGAGAATCGTTTTACCTTTTTATCACTTATCATCAAGGACCAAGTTCATTAGGTTATAAACATCACTTGTTCAAAGTATAATTACAACCTTTTCCCCCCTTTTGGAATCATCGAAAAGTTGCATAAATGTGTAAGATAACCATATTTTTAAAAATCACTCATTGCCACTGGGGCTACTTCAAATGCAATCATAGATTAATCATCATATATCAAGCTAAGGATATTAACCATCAAAGAAATATAAACAAACAGTTAGAGCAAAATACAGTGAATTTCATTGATGATTGATATTATCCTACCACAAAGCATAAGAAGAAATAAAAACATTGGAAACATGAGCAAAAGCAAAAAAAATCCCGAAGTAGGTCACTGGTTCATCTACACTAGGCTAGGAGGCTTAAGGCTGAGAAGGACCAGGTGCTTGGTTTTTGGCATGGAGTAATTTCAGCATATCCTGAAGAATCCCATCGTTCTTCCCCTTTTCTTTAGCCAGCTCAGTTCTGAGAGCACTTCTCTCAGTCTCCACCTCTGCTAACCTCTTCTTCAGCCTCTCAATTTCAGCATTCTTAGCCCCACTTTCTTGCACCAAGGCTCGCTTTTTGCTATTCACTGGTACTTTCTTGGATGAACCAGGTTCTTTAGGAGTGGTTTGGGCTTCATAGTCACAAGAAGTCAGAGTATTCGCCCCAAAATAATCCTTGTTTGTACCAAGCTCCCATTTCTTCATAGGGTACGACATGAGTCTTAGTGCCATTTAGAACCCTATCAAGAAGCTGGATTATAAACCCAGGCCAATTAGTCTGCCTCTCACTGTTCAAATATTCCATAAGGACCAAGTCCATGAATGTGGCAATGTGCCTTCTTTCCTGCCTTGGCAACACACATTTGTTTACAAATTCGAACGACACTTTGTGGGCTGGCTTCATCTCACTTTTGTAGACAGCCTTGGGCTCAAGTTCCACTTCATTGTCGCTGAACTTTCTAGTAATGGCAAGGGAAGTAGGGAGATTTTCTACGCTTGGCCACTTGAGCTTCTTATAGTCACTGTACCCTTCAGTAGGTACACCCAAAATCTCTCCCATCTCTTTCGCATCGAAAGTGACTTTCACTCCTTTCACCACACTTGTGACCCTTCCATCTTTTACCTCACAATTGGCCATAAACTCTTCAATTTCATTTCTGGCCAACCTTCCATCCATCTGAAGGACCATGTCCTTCCAGCCTTGCAATTGAAAGTTTTTCAAAAGCATCACCATTTCTTTCAAGATAGTTCTCTTGCCAAACATGGACATCTTGTCTTTCTCACCATCAGAATCATCTTCTTCTTCCTCTCCACTCCATTCTTCTTCCTCCATAATTTTCACTTTTCTTGATTTCACAGCAGACCTCGTATATTTTGCCAGAGTGGATGGTTCAGTAGACTTTGACTCTGAAACAAACTTCATAGTGGAAGTCTTTAATTTCTTGGCTTTAGGAGTCAGAACCTCCGCTTCTTCTGTCTCATCTTCATCTCGAAGGACCAGGCCCATCTCATTATTGTCAACAGCCTCAACAGGCTCACCCATATTCTTCTTTCCCTTAGCAACTGCGTTTCTTCTACTTTCTTCTAAGGCTTTCTCTATTTCTACCTCATTCTGCTTTTTCTGACTTTTGTGGCTCTTCCTCTTGTGGGAGGAATTTCAACAGCGATAGAAGGGGCAGCCTTCATTTTCTTGTTTGCCCTAGCAGTGCCAGGGGTTTTAGCCTTTGAACTTCCTTTCTTCTTTGGATTATAACTCTCAGTCACTCTTTTCAGTAGGTCTGTGAGGCTTTCCTGTTTAGATGGAATAGGTGAATCTACATTTTTCCCAAGTTAACCAGCCCTTCAGCAGCTTCGCTAAACCCAGTTCCCCCTGTTTTCCTCACACTCTCTTCTATTCCAACAGATTCCTCTCCCCAAACAACCATTGCACCTGTTTCTTTGGTTAGACTAACAGGAGTGGGTGAAGAGTCAACCACTCTTTTTCCCTTTCCTCTCAAAGCACTCCGAGCACCCTCGCTCTCTTTTTCTTTTAGTTTTTAATTTTTACCGCCAACTTCTCCAGACTCTGTAGTTTCAACACATGCCATAGACCCTACCAGTACAAACCAATTCTCCAAATTTTTAGCAACTTCAAAAATTGTTTCAGGAGTAACTTTAGGACCAGAAGATACCTATTCTGTGTCAGAAGAAATCGTTTCTTCCCCCTCAGTAGCAGAATTAAATGAATCTTCAGAATTTTGGGGTTCCTAGACCTGGATAGCCTTCCATTGTTTATCTAATTTCTTAAATAATTTTCTCCCAGCCACAGTCTTGCGAGCAACAGTTTTAATCTTTCCCTTTTTAGCTAGAGGTATGGTTGAAGGTGTGATAGATGGTGTGGGTGTGGGTTCCTTTGATGGGGATGAAGGATTTTTAGAGGTGTTTGTCATTTGTGACTTTGGGAGATGAGTTTGTGTGAGAGTAGAATATGAGAGTAGTTTGAGAGAACATTGACGGTTTGAAGGTTTAGAAGTGGAGAAACAAATAACTCCTAATCAATATAAAGTGGTGGAAATCAATTGAGTAACGACAGCTTTGCAGAAGTCTAATCAAGCTGCAAGTCATATTGAAAAGACGGCCAAGACTATCCCTAGAATCTAAGCACTTAATGCGGTTGGTATTTCTTGGGAACAAAACTGGCTCACTTGTAACAGATAAGTCCAAAAAAGGAGTTATGATTAGATGGGACTCTTCTTTTAATCATTATCCAAATATAGTTATTTCAAATTATGCAGAGTGTATAATACACATCGAGTAATCTTGATGAACAAGGTTCTTCACTGAGAAATCTCTTGTGTAAGTCTAAATTTTCCAAGAAAATAGAGAAAATATCAGTAGAGATTAATGAGTCATTTTAGCACATGGCACAAGAGTATACTATTGAAGTATGAGACTGAGAAAAATCTAACCTAATTATGTACAAAATTTACAGATTTTCTAACCAAAATTTTTTTTCCAATGTTTCCATTTTCTTTTTCATAATTTTTTTTCGATTGTGAATTTTGAACTTGTCCTTTTAGGTGATCTTAATCATCCCTAATTCTAATACATTCCATTCAAAGTGATCTTTACTTAGAGCGTTTGTAAAGATGTTAGTTATTTTCTTCTCAGTATCACACAATTCCACAGCGATCAAACCCTTTTCATGGTTGCCCCTCAAAAAATGATGCCTAACATCTATGTGATTAGTTCTCTTGTGATGAATCGGGTTCTTGGTCATGCTAATGGAACTAGTGTTATCAAAAAATATGGGGATACAACCAACATAAATTAAAAAGTCCATTAATTGATGTTTAATCCACATCAATTAAGCACAACATGAATCAGCAACAATATACTCAACTTCAACCGCAGATAATGCCACATAATTTTGCTTTTTAGTGGCCCAAAACACAAGAAATGAGCCAAGAAAGTGTGCCATACCTGAAGTGCTCTTTCTATCCACAAGAAAATATGCATAATCAGCATCAGCATATCCCACTAGATTGAAATTACTACCTTTTGGATACCAAAGACAAAGGTCAGTGGTTCCTTTTAGGTATCCCAAAATCCTCTTGACAGCATTAAAGTGAGACCTCTTTGGATTCGCCTGAAATCTTGCACAAAGGCCTACACTGAAAACAATGTCAATTCTGCTAGCAGTAAGATACAACAATGAGCAAATCATTCCCCTATCCAACTTCTCATCAATAAATGAACCAGGTTCATCTATATCCAACTTTGTAGCTTTTGCAATAGGAGTGTAAATTTCTTTGGAATCTTCTATTTTAAATCTTTTAAGCAACTCTTTTACATACTTCTGCTGATGGCCCATTTGAATTTTGTTAAATTTGTAAGCCTAAAAAGAAATTAAGCTCATTGATCATGCTCATTTCGAATTCACTCCCCATTAATTTAGCAAATTCTTTACTTAACTTATCAGTGGTTGCTCCAAAGATTATATCATCAACATATATCTGAAATAGCAAGAGATCTTTACCTTTTTCTTTCAAGAACAAAGTATTGTCAATTTTACCTCTCTTGTAGTCATGCTCAAGAATTTTTTTTTGATAATCTTTCATACCATTCTCTTGGAGCCTGCTTGAGCCCATAAAGTGCCTTGTCAATCTTGTACACATGATCAGGACATTCCTTGTTTTCAACCTCGGAGGTTTCTTGACAAACACTTCTTCATTTAGATACCCATTGAGGAAGGAACTCTTGAAATCCATCTGGTGAAGAGTGAATTCCATGTAAGCAGCAAAGGCTATGAGGAGTCTTATTGCTTCCAACCTTGAAACTGGAGCAAAGGTTTCATCATAGTTTATGCCCTCCTCTTGACTATATCCTTGAACCACCAATCTTTCCATGTTCCTTATAACTGTTCCATCTTCATCAACTTTGTTTCTGAAGACCCATTTAGTGTCAAAAACTTATATGTCTTTGGGCCTTGGTACCAGATGCCAAACTTGACTCATTTCAAATTAGTTGAGTTCATCTTGCATTGCATTTACCCAGTCTGCATCCTGCAAAGCCTCAACAATATTCTTAGGTTCAATAAGAGATAAGAAAGCATCAAAAGCACAAAGATTCTTTAATGAAGATCTGGTTTTAATTCCAGAGGTTAGATCAGTAATTATGTTCTCAATGGGATGGAAATTTGATACTTGAAACATTTCACAACCAGCTGGTTTCCCCTTGAATGTTCCTTCTATGTTTGTTGCCGAGGAACAGGTTCATGGACAGCTTCCCTTGAGGTTTGAGGATCATTTCCTCTTTTTTATATCCCCCCTGTCATGTTGCCCTAGGTGGAAGGACCTGTTCCATCACATGTTCCTTCCTCTAGTGCAGCTTCAGTTTGGGCTGTCGTTTCATTTGAGTTTCTTACCAACCCAATTGCTTCACCATCCTGTTCCTTCCTCTCAGAAAGAAAGTTAGTTTAATCAAAAACCACATGAACACTTGATTTTGGGATCCCATTTAGGTTGCAGATTCCCAAAGCCAAGTCCTCTTATGTTGCTACCAGTTCCATTTACAAGTTCTGTCCAGCTCATGCTTGACCTTGCTTAGATCCTCCTTCAAAATTATTACCTGCCCATCCTTATTATACAACTCATCTTTTAGTTTACCTACATTTTCTTCGAGAGTGAGTTGTGTGCAATCAACTGTCTCTTACATGTTCCTAATTTCAGTTTTAAATTTTTAGATCCAAGTTCTAGGACATTTAACTCAAGCGCGTGAACCTGGTTATCTAAAGTAGTGGTTTAACTTACAGTTTCACTAACCCTAAGTTCCAGGTTTTTACACTTTGCTTTCAAAATCACACATTCCTTAGATAGGTGTTCCTTTTCATTATTTACATCCTCTGATTCATCAATTAAATCTAGAAGTAACTCAAATAGCCTTCCTTTAGACAAAAATTTTATCTTGTCTTTGAGATGAATTACACTTACCTCAGTTTCCTTAACAGATTCTCCAATGGCCATAAGTGCTTGTTCATCTCCATCTTCATCATTTGAGCTTTCATCTGAGCTTTCTCCCCAAGGAGCGACCAGAGCCTTGGTTGATCCTTTGCTCTTCTTGGGTTCTTCCTATTCCTTCGTTCAACTCTTCCCTTCTTCCATTAAATTTCCCATTGAGGGCAGTTCTTGATGTGGTGATCAGTCGTCCCACACTTGTAGCATCCCTCATTGGTTTGGTTTTCAGGAACCTTTGGCTTGTTGTAGCTCCCATTTCTTGAAGGACCCTTTCCTCTCCTTAGGTACGTCTTGAAGTCCTTTGTGATCATAGCCATTTCATCATCTTCTAGATTAGAACCTTCAGTGATTCTGAGTGCCATGCTCATTTCCTTCTTGGGTACATCCTTCTTTATGGTTTGCCTCCTATGTTTATAAGGAGTGAGATTTCCAATTAGCTTATCCAATTTAAGAGTGGCAATGTTCTTTGACGCCTGAATGTCAGTGATTTTGCTCTCCCAAGTAACTGGAAGAACCCTTGTCCAAATCTTCTCAACTCTATCTTTTTCAGGAATAATCCTTCCAAGAGACTTCAGTTCATTTATCAATGTATTGAACCTTGTATACATCTCTTGGATGGTTTCCTCTTCCTTCATGGTAAAATTCTCATATTGAGAATATAGTAGAGTTACTCCGGGCCTCTTCACTTGAGGTGTTCCTTCATGGGCCACTTGTAGAGTGTCTCAAATTTCCTTAGCAGTGGTACAACTTTGGATTCTGTTGTACTCGTCTGGACCAAGTCCACAAACAAGCCATTTATTTCCTTTAGCATTCTTCTCCCATTTCCTCAAGTCCTCAGCAGTGCAGTCAACTCTTATCTTAGGCACATCTACTCCTTCAACATTTTTCTTCAGTATAGCCAGTTGACCATCAGTGACGATGTCCAATAGCTCCTAGTCTTCTCCTATGATGTGATCTCTCATCCTGTTCTTACACCAGAGTAGTACTGCCCGTTGAAGAGTGGTGGCCTAGAAGTGGATTGTCCTTCCCAATTTCTAGGTGGTGCACTCATCTTGATCTTCTCCTAAGGTGTTAGCCTCTTTAAGTATAACCCTCTCTGATACCAATTGATGTTCTTACTTCAATACCACACAAGAGTGGGGTGATTTGTGTGGTGTCCAATTTTCCTCTTGAACTGATTATGGAAGGACATGGTTCTTCTAAGTGTTCCTTAATCTACTATTGTTGAAATAGTAAATGCGAAAAGTAAAGAACACAAGTATTTTACGTGGAAAACACCCGGCTCAAAAGGTGGAAAAACCACGACCTATTACTCAGTAGGATTTTCGCAAACACTCCTTTAAATCACTTAGCCAAAACAGCATTTACAAAACATTTTGTGAACCTAAGGATTAACACTAATCTCGTTGTGGAAACTAGCCCCTAACGGTTGCGACAACTTCAAGTTTACTCTAACTTGAATACTCTGAGTACGTATTACAATTGCTTCTAGATAAAGCTGAAAGGTACAATATTAAAACATCTACTACAATTGAACTAGAATAAAAGACAACCCTTGGAACTGGCTCTTCTATCTGGTTCATGTAGCCTCATGTTCGCACACTTGAGTCACACAAAAATTGCTTGCAAAATGCCTTGCTATTTTGCTCTCAATTCACGTTTAGCTTCTGTTTTTGTGCGTGCCTGTAGAATGAGAACACCCTGCAATATATAGAGTTAGTGAATGAAGAAACAACTAGAGTTCTAATGATACTCTTCCTTGGCGGAAGAGTTCAAGTTGTTCTCAACTTCTAACTCCTCCCTTATCTTGGATAGTGTTATCTTTGAGTAAGGAGTCCTTCTCCTTATTAATTATGCAACCTTTTTGATCGGGAGATATCAAATATACCAAGTTAAGCTTATCTCCTTCACGTGCGTCCCATATGCTTGAATCTGCCCGTGTCTATGTACACAAGGGATGGACTTGGTTCATGCATGAGCTTCCTTAGTCAATCTTCAAAACAAACCTTCACTTGTGCCAACAGACATGAACTTAGCCAAAGCCTCAAATCACATTAAAAAAATCAAAAACACAAATCGCACCAAAATTCAAGCCTAATGAACTATTGAACTTCCAACTGCTAAAACCAATGACGAAACTTATCAAACCAATGGCGATTGAACTCAAATTTTAGACACAAGTCATAAATGACACGATGCACCTATTCCAATTTCTGGAACATAAAACTGAGCCCTGTATCAACAAAGTCAACTCTCGATCAAACTTCTCAATTTTCCAACTATTGCCAATTCGAGTCAAAACAACCTACGAACCTAAATCAATATCATGACATACTCCTTAGTCCAAAATCACAATATGAAGCTATTGAAACCATCAAAACTCTATTCCGGAGTCGTTTACTCATTAATCATTATCTAGTAAACTCTTGCAACTTAAGTTTCCAACCATGGGACTAAGTGTCCCAATTAATTCCAAAATATCTGCGGAACCAAACAAACAACCCCAGCAAGTCACATAAACGTAATTGAACATAGAATAAGCAATAAATGGGGGTACATTACTACAATACTCAAAACGACTGGTCAGATCGTTACATCTCCATAAACTACATCACTTACATACTCGACATTGTCTGTTATTTCCTTAGCTAAGGAGTTCAGAATTCATGAGGTCACTATGTCATCGCAGATTTCCCATACTCGATATCTTGATCTAGCCTTTTGCTTTTTCCATTGATAAATCCTAACTTATTCTTCATTGTTAGGGCTTTCATTACACTTCTTCTCCATGTACTATACCCAAAGCCATTGAAAGGCACAGGTAATAACTTCGCGCCGAGATTATCATATGGATGCTTATAAAAATGACTACTAGTGTCAACAACTAATCAATTTGTCGAATTAGCCACAGACTGTGCATTATCAATGATAGTCTTTATCAAAACAATTTGATTTTCTCAAAATTTAAAGTAATGAAAGATAAGATCAAATCAACTGCAAATTTAAAATCCAGAGAACTGACTGTGGATAGAAAAATCAACATCGGTAGATACACAATGATTCAAATCTGACACAAATTGAAACATGCATGTGCAGATTTAATCGAATTGCAGAATGAACAATTGAAAACGAACACAATCAAGAGGATGAATCGAAATCTATAAGAATCTCTGATACCATATCATATTTCTCAATGGAACATTTGAGCTCAAGATGAGGTCTAATGGAGATAATTTGACCCTGACGCAATTAGTGGTGAAAGAGAGAAAGAGAGCGAGAGGAAATGAAACTTGTTGGCCCAAGTGAAGCTTGTTTTGATAATTGACAAAGATACTCAAGCATGAACTAGGTCCATACACAGTGTACACAGACACGGGCCGCATGCGGGCACAAGGCATGCATGTGAAGGAAATAATGTTAAGTGGTTATATCTAATATCTCCTGAATGAAAAGGTTGTGTAATTGATAAGGAGAAGGAATTCTTACTCGAGAGAACTCTATCCTAGATAAAGGAGGAGTTAGAAGTTGAAGATAACTAGAACTCTTCCACCAAGGAAGAGTATAGCATTAGACTCTAGTTATTTCCTATTCTACTAACTCTATAGATTGCAGGATATTCTCATTTTACAGGTACATACAAATGCTGAAGTCAAATGTGAGTTGAAAGAAAAATAGCAAGGCATTTTGCAAGCAATTCCTGTGTGATTCAAGTGTGTGATCCTGAAGCTATATGAACCAGATAGAAGAACCAGTTCCAATTGTCTGCCTTTTACTCTAGATTCATTGTTGTATGTGTTTTAAATTGTATCTTTCATCTTTATCTTAATGCAATTGTACTAGGTACTCTGAGTGTTGTATTCAAGTTAGAGTTAACTTGAAGTTGTCACAATAGGTAGAGGTTGGTTTCCACAAAGGGTTAGAGGTAATCCTTAGGTTTACAAAAAGTTTTGTGAATGTTACTTTTTAGCTTAGTGATTTATTGAAATGATGGGAAACATCCCACTGGGTAGTGGGTCGTGGTTTTTTCACCTTTTGAGCCATGTGTTTTCCACGTAAAATACTTGTGTTCTGGACTTTTTACGTTTATTATTCTGCTACAATAGTATAAGGACCATATAGAAGAACCAAGTCCTTCTATAATCTGTGCACATGAAAAATTAGACCCCACACAGATCACCCCCCCCCCCCCCCCCCATTTTATGTGGTACTGAAGTACAAAACATCAATTGGTATCAGAACATGTTATCCTTGAAGAGGCTTACACCTTTGGAGAAGATCAACATGAGTGCACCACTTGAAACTGGGAAGGGAAATCCCTTCTAGGCCACCACTCTTTATTGTCCAGTACTACTCTTGGTGGAAAAACAGGATTAAAGATCACATGCAAGGAGAGGACTATAAGCTATGGGACATTATCACCAATGGTCCACTAGCTACCTTGAAGAAAAATGTTGAAGGAGTAGATTTGCCAAAGACAAGTGTGGATTGCAGTGCTGAGAACTTGAAGAAGTGGGAGAAGAATACTAAAGCCATGAAATGGCTTGTTTGTTGAATTGGTCCAGATGAGTACAACAGAATCCAAAATTGTGCCACTGCTAAGCAAATTTGGGACACACTACAAGTGGCTCACAAAGGAACACCTCAGGTGAAGAGATCCAGAGGAACTCTTCTATACTCTCAATATGTGAACTTTGCTATGAAGGAAGTAGAAACCATTCAAGAAAGTACACAAGGTTCACTACAATAACAAATGAGCTAAAATCTTTTAGAAGGATTATTCCTAAAGAAGATAGGATTGAGAAGATACTGACTAGGGTTATGGCTATCACTTGGGAGAGCAAAATAGCTGCCATCCAGGAACCAAAGAATATTTCCACTCTCCCACTAGATGAATTAATTGGAAATCTCACTGGCTATGAACTTAGGAGACAAACCATGAAGATGGATGTACCTAAGAAGGAAAGGAGCTTCGCACTCAGAATCACGGATGGTTCTGATCTGGAAGATGATGAAATGGCTATGATCACCAAGGACTTCAACAAGTGGAAGTTATAGCAAGTCAAAATCTCCTAAGAAGCAAACCATTGATGGCTGCTACAAGTGTAGAAAGACTGATCATCATATCAAGAACTGTCATTTGTGGGAAAATTGAATGGAAGAAGGAAAGAGCTGGACGAAGGAACAGGAAGAAGGAACAGGTTCAACTCAAGAAAAGCAAAAACAAAGGATCAACCAAGGATATGGTTGTTGTTGGGGGAGAAATCTCAGATGAAAGCCCAAATGATGATGATGAGGATGAACGAGCACATATGGCCATTGGAGAATCTGATGAAGAAACTGAGGTAAGTGTCCTTCATCTCAAAGACAAGATTAATTATTTGTCTAAAGAAAGGTTATCTCAGTTACTACTGGAGCTAATTGATGAATCTAATGATGTAAATAACAAAAAGGAACAGTTGTCTAAAGAATGTGTGATTTTGAAGGCCAAGTGCAAAAACATGGAACTTAGGGTTAGTGAAACTGTAAGTAAAAATACAGCGTTGAAGAACCAGGTTCATGCACTTGACTCAACTGTCCTAAAGCTTAGATTTGAAATTCTAAAATTGAAACTAGCAACAAGCAAAAATACAATTGATCACACACAACTCACTTTATAAGAAAATGTAGGAAAACTGAAGGATGAGTTAAACAAAAGAGAAGAACAAGTAAGAATTCTAAAGGAGGATCTAAGCAAGGTCAAGCATGAGCTAGACCTAACCTGTAAATGTAACAGATCATCCGATGAACTTTCATGGCTACAAGAACACCATAGTAGCAGCATAAGAGGGCTTGGCTTTGGGAACCCAGCACCTAAGTGGGATCCCAAAAGCAAGTACCTCACACTTCTTGGGAACAAGATTTGCACAAAAAATAGGTCATTATAAGAGTGAATGCAGTGCAAAAGAAAAGGCAAGTCAAAAGAACAAATAATTTGTTCAAGGGAAGAATATGCTACCAAGTTGGGCAAAAAAGAATCTTATTCATCCTTTTGCCTACAGAAATGGACCCAAACTAGTTTGGGTTCCTAAGACTAACCTCTCATTCCTTTTGTAGGTCCAAGTGAAAGGGAGCAGGAAAATACGCCTTTGAAATCCTTGATAGTCTGGAAAGGGAACGCGAATCTAGCCACCACTTTCTTTATTTAAAGAAAAAGAAAGAGTCATCGATAGTGGTTGCTCAAAGCACATGACGGGAAGCAAGAACCAGTTCCTTTCACTTGAGAACCTTAAAGGAGGTAATGTCTCCTTTGGAAATGAGAAGAAATGTGAGATCATTGGGGTTGAAAAGGTAGGTAAGACCAATTATCACTCTATTGAGAATTTCTACTTGATAGATGGACTGAAATACAGTCTAATAAGTGTATCACAATTGTGTGATAGAGGTAACATGGTAGCATTCACCTCTACAAAATGCTTTGTGATTAATCTTACCACTGACAAGATAGTTTTGCAAGGAACAAGAATGAACAACATATATGTTGTGGATCTGTCCACACATTCAGATAATCAACTCACTTGCTTAAGTGTGTTGGATAATGATTCCCTCCTTTGGCACAAGAAACTTGGACATACCAGTCTAAGTAAACTCAACAAACTAGTCTCCAAGGACATGGTGATAGGGCTTCCTAACTTTAAGTTCAAGGAAGATAACATTTGTGAGTCTTGTGCATGAGAATGCAAGTAAGATCCCCTTTCAAAAGCAAGAAAGTGGTAAGCACCACAGGACGATGGAACTGCTCCATATGGATCTTTGTGGACTAATGAGAACATTGAGCAGAGGTGGTAAGATATATGTTATGCTACTTGTTGGTGACTACTCTAGGTTTACTTGGACATTGTTTTAAACATCTAAATATGAAGAATTTGACATGTTCACTTCTTTTGTTAGAAAAACTCAGAAATAACTAGGTAATCAACTTGCATTAATTAGGTCTGATCATGGTATTTTGAATGTAGTTGAAAGAAAGAATAGGAAATTGGAAGAAATGGCTAGGACTATACTTCTTTATAGTAAACTACCCCATAGTTTCTAGGCAAAAGTTGTGAACACTGCATGCTACATCATAAATAGGTGCATAAATGGACGTCTTGTTGAGAAGACTCCCTATGAGTTACTTAAAGGGAGAAAGCCAAATATATATCATCTAGGGATGGCAATGGCGCAGGGCGGGTGCGGGGCGGGGCGGGTTTTGTTTGATGCGAGGCGGGGCGGNGTTAAAACATTTTTTAAAATTTTTAAAGCGGGGCGGGGAGGGTTGCGGGTTTAATGCCGGTTCAATGTGGGGAAAATTTGAATTTTAGCTTTTTTTGAAATAAAGCAATCATTTCAACTACAATTGCACATTCCTGCGTAGCCAAAATTGAGTCAAAAAGGAGTAAAGAGGAAACTGAAAAAAAATGAAGAGAAACTAATAACGTTTAACGCCAGGCACTTTGCACAGGGATCAACTTTGGCATTTGCTAATACTTTGCATCAGAAAATACATTGTGAGACGTAGAATGAGCACTACAACAAATTTAAGAGGAAAAAAAACTTTGGTAAAAGTTACTGTTCTTGCATAAAACTTAAAACTCATCATGAAATTATTATGTTCTTAATCAATCGAAGTCGTTAATTCCTACTAATAACTACAAAATGTAGGCGAACAATTCTACAATTGTTGATGAAGCAGTGAACTACATAAAGACATTTGAGCATACCCTTCAGAAGCTTCAGAGACATAAGCTGGAGATTAAGCGTGGCGGGGCGGGGCGGGTCCAAGCGGGGCGGGGCGAGGCGGGTTGAAAACTAAAAAAATAACTATATGGGGCAGGGCGGGTGAAAACTTTTGTGGGTTTTTCCAAAACCCGTCCCACACCCGCCACGCCCCATTGCCATCCCTAGTCTCATCCTAGGGCATTTGGATGCAAGTTCTTTGTGCATTATAATGGTAAGGACTCCCTAGGTAAGTTTTCTCCCATAAGTGATGAGGGAGTATTCTTGGGATATTCTTCACATAGTAAAGCTTATAAGATTTATAAAAAAAGAACTATGTGTGTAGAAGAAACTGTACTGATGAAACTAACATTATTTCTGAGAGGCAGGAACATGATAATGAAGCAATTGGTCTGGTAAGAAACTCAAATGAAACCACAATCTAGACTAAAGTTGCACCAAAGGAAGGATAAGGTGATAGAATAGGTCCTTTTACCCAGAGAAACTTGACAGGGGGAACTGAACAAAGAGGAGCCGATACTCAAACCTCGAGGGAACCTGTCCATAAAGCTATTCCTCAACAACAAAACATTGAAGGGATAGCTAAGGGAAACCAGCTGGTTGTGAAACCTTACAAGTATCAAAGTTCTCATTCTATTGAGAACATAATTACTGATCCAACCTCGGGAATCAAAACCAGATCTTCCTTAAAGAATCTTTGTGCTTTTAATGATATATATCCTTTATTCATCCTAAAAATGTTGTTGATTCTTTGCAGGATGCAGACTAGTGAATGAAATGTAAGATGAACTCAACTAATTTGAAAGAAGTCAAGTTTGGCATCTGATACCACGACCCAAGGACATATAAGTAATTGGCACAAAATGGGTCTTTAGAAACAAACTTGACGAAGATGGAACAGTTACAAGAAACAAGGAAAGATTAGTGGTTAAAGAATGTAGTTAAGAGGAGATAATAGACTATGATGAGACTTTTTCTCCAATTGCAAGATTGGAAACAGTTAGACTCTTTATAGCCTTTCCTGCTTACATGGAATTCACTCTCCATCAAATGGATGTCAAGAGTGCCTTCCTCTTGGCTATCTAAAGGAGGAAATATTTGTCAAGCAACCTTCGGGCTTTGAAAGCAAGGAATGTCATGATCATGTGTACAAGCTTGACAACGCACTTTATGGGCTCAAGCAGGCTCCAAGAGCATGGTATGAAAGATTATCAAAATTCTTGTTTGAGCATAGCTACAAGAGAGGTAAAATTGACAATACTTTATTCTTGAAAGAAAAAGGTAAAGATATCTTGGTAGTTCAAATATATGTTGATGATATAATCTTTGGAGCAACTATTGATAAGTTAAATAATGAATATGCTAACTAATGAGGAGTGAATTTTAAATGACTATGATGGGTGAGCTTAATTTCTTTTTAGGCTTACAAATTAAACAAAATTCAAATGGAACTATGATCCATCAGCAGAAGTATATAAAAGAGTTTCTTAAAAGGTTTAAAATGTAAGATTCCAAAGAAATTGACACTCCTACAGCAACAACCAAAATATTAGATGCAGATGAACATGGTTCATCTGTTGAACAGAAGCTGTATAGGGGAATGATAGGCTCTTTGATGTATCTCAATGCTACCAGAGCTGACATTGTTTTCAGTGTAGACCTTTGTGCTAGATTTCAGGCAAATCCAAAGGAGTCTCACTTGACTACTGTCAAGAGGATTTTTAGATACCTAAAAGGCACCACTGACCTTTGTCTATGGTATTCAAAAGGTAGTAATTTTAACTTAGTAGGATATGCTGATGTAGATTTATAATGGCAAGGTCGGTCGTTTTGATAGTATTAGCCCCCGAACCCCTAGTTATTGCTCCCTCTATTTCATTTTGGGGTTATGTAACTTGCCGGGAGGATTTATTTTTGGTTTCGGAGTGAAATGGGACACATAATCTCTAAATTGGGAGTTTTAGTTTTCTAGGAAGTGACCATAGTTTGGATTGTGTGAAGACGAATCTGGAATGGAGTTTAGACGATTAAAATATCTCCGTAGGGTGATTTTAGTCTTAGCAGCATGTTCATATGTTGAATTGGAGGTCTGTAGGTCATTTGGCGTCAATTGGCAAAAATTAGAAAATTAGATGATTTTCAAAAAGTTTGATCGGGAGTGGACTTTTTAATATCGGGGTCGGATTCAAATTCCGAAGTTGGAGTAGGTCCGTAATATCAATTATGACTTGTGCGCAAAATTTTAGGTCAATCGGACTTGATTTGATATGTTTCAGCGTCGAATGTAGAAGTTTGAAATTCTAAAGTTTATTAAGCTTGAATTGGAGTGCGATTCGTGTTTTTAGCGTTTTCTGAGGTAAATTAAAAGCTCGACTAAGTTCTTATTAAATTTTAGGACTTGTTAGTGTATTTAGATGGGGTCATGGACACCCCGAATGTGATTATTGAATCCGAAACAAATTTGGACTTGTAAGAATGGCTGAAGTGCATCAATTCCGGTGCATACGAACCTGGGCATGTTTGACTGCAGGTGCAAGCTCGTAGAAGCGAGCGGTTGGCTGTAGATGTGCAGCTGGAGAAAGTGGATAGTGGTCACAGGTGTGACATGAAGGCCGCAGAAGCGGAGAAGGATGATCACAGAAGCGGACGAGAGCTTGGGAGGCCAGTCCGCAGAAGCGGACGAGTTTGCGCAGATGCACACCCGTAGAAGCGATTGGCCAACATTAGTGACTTTTCGCATATGCGGTGGGCTGGCCGCATAAGAGGCTAAATGAACCGCAAAAGCAGAAGTGCTGGGCAAAATGGTTTAAAATCGAGGGTTTGCCGTGTTCTTTATATTTTCAGATATAGAGCTCGGATTGAGGAAATATTTTGAGAGATTTTCATAGGAAACATTTGGGTAAGGATTCTACATTCATTTTTTATTTAATATCCACTAATATATCATTAATTTCTTCATTAGTTAAGGATATGAGTTGGGAGATTTGGGGAAAATGGTGAAAGTTCTTAGACTAAATTTTTGGGAATTGAAAGGCGATTTGAGGTCGGACTTGAGTAATCTTGGTATGGGTGAACTCTATATCGAATGGGTGTTTTTATTTTGTGACCTTTACCCAATTTCGAGACGTGGTCCCGAGTCCACTTTTTGGGCGATTTTCCAATTCTTTGCTAAGGTTGTATTTTCACTATTTAAAGTTGTTTCTTATACTTGTGTTTATAGTATGGAATTGCTTTTGGCTAGATTTGGGTCGTTCGGAGTCGGAAAATCGAGGGAAAGGCATTCTTATTGATTTATTGAGTGATATTTGAGGTAGTGACTTGTCTAACCTTGTGTGGAGGAAGTTCCCCTTAGGTTTTGGTATTGTTATGGTGTTTGAAATACATGAAGGTTGTGTGACGAGTGCGTGCTCGGGAAAAATGTTGAAAAACCGAGTTCTTGCTGAGAAGTTTTCTTTTAATCCGTTAACTGAGTTGTCCTAGCATGTGTAGTCATCATGTTTAGCCTAATGTCACATGTATATGTGTCTTAAATCTTACTTGAAATAGTGCAACATGCTTAGTTGAATAATCTGCTCCCTTGATTTGGTATCTCTTCTTTAACTGTAGGATTCCTTGTTGTAAATTCATTGTTCCATAGGTTACGAGTTGTGTAGTTAGTTTCGGGACTATGAGGTGGTACCTCGGGAGCGCCCTTATTGCATATTTACTTTTGGGACTACGAGGCGGTACCTCGGGAGCTCCCCTGTTGCATATATACTTTTGGGACTACAAGACGGTACCTCGGGAGCTTCCCTGTTGCATATTTACTTTTGGTACTACGAGGCGGTACCTCGGGACCTTCCCTGTTGGGTATTTACTTTTGGGACTACAAAGCGGTACCTCGGGAGCGTCCCGGTTGTTTACCTCTATTTGATGTGATGATTATATTTCTGTAACTTCACATTTTTAAATTCTCAGTCATTCCATTATGTTATTATATCTTCTGCTTTGTTTCCTTTATTTCCAATAGGGCCCTGATCTGACCTCATCACTACTCTACTGAGGTTAGGCTTGGCACTAACTGGGTACCCTTGTGGTGTACTCATGCTATTGTTCCACACATCTTTTTTGTGCAGATCCAGGTTCTTCCTACAATGCCACATACCAGTGAGATAGCCCGTATGTGGAGACTTCAAGGTACATCTACCACCATCGGTAGACTTAGAGTCCCCCTCTATCCTTATTTTGTTATTTTCCTTGTTTTCCTTAAACTCTGATGTATACAGACACTTAGTATTTCTCTTTAGATCTTGTGACTTATTTCTACCGGGTTTTGGGAGTAGTAATTATTTGATTTGCAGCTTTTATTTATTTCATCTGTTGAGGTTTGAGTTTCAAATTTATATTGTGCTATTCGGAAAAATTGTTAGGCTTACCTAGTCTTAGAGACTAGGTGCCATCATGACACCCTACGGAGGAAAATCGAGGTCGTGACAAGTTGGTATAACAACTCTAGGTTCATAGGTGTTAGGAGTTACAAGCAGGTTTAGTAGAGTCTCGCGAATCAGTACGAAGACGTATGTACTTACCTTCGAGAGGCTATGGAACTATTAGGAAAAGCTTCGCTTCCTTGATTCCTTATCGTGCGAGATTTTAACTTCGGACTCTAAACTTCTATCATTCTATTCTCTCACATATGGTGAGGACACATACAGTTGGATTAGATAACCAAACACCCGCGCCCCCATCTAAAGCCGCGAGAGGTCGAAGCCGGGGTAAACGCTGAGGACGTCCACGTGGTGCAGCCAGAGCACTCGCACGAGCTGCTATCGAGGATCCACCAGTAGTTCTAGTTGAAAGGCAAGCACCTGAGGTGCTTTTTACTGCACCAGCCTTCCAGGAGATTCTAGCCTAGTTTCTGAGCATGTTCAGCACCTGCTAAGATAGGATTGATACGACTTGATCCTGCAGCATCTCAAGCTGAGGGAGGAGCACAGACATCCTCTGCCCGTACCCTGGAGCAGCGGGTCCAGGTCAACCAGGTTCTAGAGATCATAATGCAGCCGATAGCTCCAGTTTAGCCCGAAGTTAGGCCAGCAGTTTCTAAGGAGGAGGAGCTCAGACTCTGTAACTCGTATGCTTGCCACCACTGGTAAGCCACTACTCTAAGCTGGAACGTAGTGAAGGAAACAAGCTCTATAGTTTCCAGCTTAGAGTAGTGGCTTATCAGTGGTGGCGAGCATATGAGTTGGGTAGTCCGACCGAAGAAGCTTCACTCACTTGGACTCAGTTCTCAGACATGTTCTTGAGGGAGAATTTTCCCTAGAGACATAGAGATTCATGGCGCGCAGAGTTTGAGCAGTTGCGCTAGGGTTCTATGACCATGTCAGAGTACGCGATTCAATTCAGTGATTTGTCTAGGCATGCACCAGCCTTTGTTTCTACTATTCGAGATTGGGTACGTCGTTGTATTGAGGGAATCAACCCCAATATCAGATTTAGCATGGCCCGAGAGTTAGATATGTATATTGCATACCAGCAGGTAGTGGGGATCACTAAGAGATTGGAGGGTATGTTGACTTGTGTGAGAGAGGAGAGAGAGGCCAAGAGGTCTCAAGAGTCTGACACTTATAGTGGTTCTCGTGCCCCAGATGCAGCTCGTTAGGGTAGGGTCTATGTGGGTCGCCCTGTTCGTTCAGCACTTCCAGCCTCCAGTGGTGCTATGGCCACTCCTAGGCCCCAGGACTCCTATTATGCACTGCCAGTGTCTAGTGCACCTCCTGTATGGGGTGCTTTCAGCGGTTAGTCCAGCCAATCAAGCATGAGCCAGCCACAGCAGCCACCTCCTTTGAGAGCTTTTTTGAGTGTGTTGGCACTCACCATATGGTGAGGGATTTCCCCAGACATAGGGGCACAACTCCACAGACTACTCAGGCACCGCGTGCCTCACCGGGTCCCCAAGCTATGGTTACAACACCAACTACCACCCCACCCGCACAGCCATCTAGAGGTGGAGGTCGGACAGGTAGAGGTCGCCCTAGAGGGGGAGGCTAGGAGGAATATTATGCCCTTCCTACTAGGACAGAGGCAGTTTCATCCGACTCTATCATCACATGTATTGCTGCAGTCTATCATAGAGATGCATCAGTCTTATTTGATCCAGGCTCCACTACTTCCTATGTGTCATCTTATTTTGCTCTGTATTTGGGTGTATCCCGTGATTCCTTAAGTTTTCCTATCCATGTGTCTACACCCGTGGGAGATTCTGTTGTTGTTGACCGTGTGTATTGGTCATGTTTGGTTGTTATCAATGGTATTAAGACCAGAGCTGATTTATTACTGCTCAGTATGGTGGATTTCGATGTCATTCTGGCATGGACTGGTTGTCGCAGTTTCACGCCGTCATTGATGTCACGCCAAGACGGTGACATTGTCCATGCCACGTCTACCATGGATAGAGTGGAGAGTACCTTAGATTATGTTCCTAGTAGAGTTATTTCATTTCTAAAGGCTCGGCGGCGAGAAGGGGTGTGATGCGGATCTAGCTGATCTTTCGTGCATGCCGCTCGACAGAAATATTGACTTTGGCATTGATTTGTTACCGGGCACTCAGCCCATTTATGTTCTACTTTATCGTATAGACCCACCAGAGTTGAAAGGGTTAAAGGAACAGTTGCAGGAGTTACTTGATAAAGGATTCATTCGGCCCAGTGTGTTGCCTTGGGGTGCTCCAGACTTATTTGTAAAGAAGAAGGATGGTTCTATGTGGAGTTGTATTGATTATCGTCAGTTGAACAAGGTTACAGTGAAGAACAATTTTCTATTTCTATGTATTGATGATCTATTTTCTCAGCTTCAGGGTGCCAGAGCGTTCTCTAAGATCGACTTGCGCTCAGGCTATCATCAGTTGAAGATTCGGGAGCTAGATATCCCGAAGACTACTTTCAGGACTTGGTATGGTCATTATGAGTTCCTTGTGATGTCTTTTGGGCTGACCAACACCCCAGCAACATTCATGCACTTGATGAACAGTGTATTCTAGCCCTATCTTGACTCTTTCTTCATTGTATTTATTGACGACATTCTGGTATACTCCCGGAGCCGGGAAGATCATGAGCAGCACCTGAGGACTATGCTTCAGACCTTGAGAGAAAAGAAGTTATATGCAAAATTTTCAAAGTGTGAATTCTAGATAGATTTAGTGGCATTCTTGGGTCATATAGTATCGATCGAGGGGATCAAGTTAGATCTGAAAAAGATTGAGGCAGTGTAGAGTTGGTCCAGACCATCCTCAGCTATGGAGATCCATAGTTTTCTTGGCTTTGCGGGATATTACCGTCTATTTTGTATAAAGTTTCTTGTCTATTGCAGCACCTATTACCAGATTGACCCAGAAGGGTGTTCCATTCAAGTGGACCGAGGAGTGTGAGGAGAGATTTCAAAGGCTCAATACTACCTTAACTGAAGCCCTAGTGTTGGTGTTTCCTATTGATTCAGGGTCATATATGGTGTATTGTGATGCGTCGCGCATTGGTCTCGGTGCGGTGTTGATGCAGGATGGTAGGGCGATTGCCTACGCGTCTAGACAACTTAAGGTGCATGAGAAGAACTATCTTGTCCATGAACTCAAGTTAGCAGCTAATGTTTATGTCTTTAAGATCTAGAGGCATTATTTGTATGGTGTCCCTTGTGAGGTCTACACCGATCACCGGAGCCTACAACATCTGTTTTAACAAAAGGAACTTAACTTGCGGCAGCAGAGGTGGTTGGAGTTGCTTACGGAGTATGATATCACCATTGTCTATCATCCCAGGAAGGCCAATGTGGTGGCTGATGCCTTAAGTCGCAAGGCGAAGAGTTTGGGAAGCTTAGCATATCTACCGGAAGAAAAGAGGCCTTTAGCCTTGGATGTTCATGACTTGGCCAACCAGTTTGTCGATGTTTCCGAGCCGAGCAAGTTTTGGCTTGTGTGGTTTCTCAGCTTCTCTTTATAATCGTATCAGAGAGAGTTAGTATGATGAACCCCATCTTCTTGTCCTTAAGGACACGGTTCAACATGGTGATGCCAAGAAATTCACTATTGGAGATGACGGTGTATTATGAATGCAAGGAAGGCTATGTGTGCCCAATATAGATGGTTTATGTTAGTTGATTCTCCAGAAGGCTCACAGCTCGTGGTGTTCCATAATGGAATATGTAGCTCGATGCCTAATTGTCAGCAGGTGAAGTATGAGCATCAGCAGCCAGGTGGATTGCTTCAGAAGCTAGAGATCTCAGAGTGGAAATGGGAGCAGATCACTACGGATTTCATCGTTGGGCTCCCGCAGACTCGTAGGAAGTTCAATGAAGTTTGGGTGATTGTGGATAGATGGACCAAGTCAGAACATTTCATTCTTGTGGTTACTACTTACTCTATGGAGCAGTTGGCTCAGGCTTACATTCGTGAGATTGTCAAGCTTCATGGCGTGCCAATATCTATCATCTCGGATCGTTGTATGCAATTTACATCGCGGTTCTAGAGAGCCGTACAACGTGAGTTGGGTACTCGAGTGGAGTTGAGTACAACATTTCACCCTCAGATGGATGGACAGTCTGAACGCACTATTCAGTTATTGGAGGATATGATTCATGCATGTGTGATGGATTTTAGGGTTGCTTGGAATCAGTTCTTACCTCTTGCAGTGTTTGCCTACAACAGTAGTTATCAGTAAAGCATTCAGATGGAATCATATGAGGCTTTCTATGGTAATTAGTGTCGGTATCCAGTGGGTTGGTTCGAGCCAAGTAAGGCTAGGTATTTGGTACAGATTTGGCTCAGGATTCTTTGGAAAAGGTAACATTGATGCAGGATCGACTTCGTATAGCCCATTCCAGACAGAAGAGTTATGCTGATCGGAAGGTTCGCGGCGTTGATTCATGGTTGGGGAGCGGGTCTTGCTCTGGGTTTCTCCCAAGAAGGGTGTTATGAGGTTCGGGAGGAAGGGCAAGTCGAGCCCTTGGTATATCGGGCCTTTTGATATTCTTGAGAGGGTTGAAGAGGTGGCTTACAGAGTTGCACTACCACCTAGTCTCTCTGCAGTTCATCCAGTGTTCCATGTTTCCATGCTCCGGAAGTATCACAGCGATCCTTCCCATGCGTTAGACTTCAGATCAGTCTAGTTACACAAGGAACTATCTTATGTTGAGGAGTCGGTGGCCATCTTGGACAGGCAGGTTCGAAAGTTAAGGTTAAAGAACTTCGCTTCAGTGAAAGTCCAGTGGAGGGGTCATCCGGTCGAGGATGCGACTTGAGAGACCGAGCATGATATGCGTAGCCGTTATCCTCATCTTTTCACCGCTTCAGGTATGTCTCCATACTTGCTCGAGAATGAACGTTTGTTTTACGAGGGGGAGGATGTAACGACACGGCCATTCATTTTGAGAGTATTTGCCCCGAACCCATAGTTATTGCTCTGACTATTTAATTTTGTGGTTATGTAATTTTCCAGGAGAATTTGTTTTTGGTTTCGGAGTTAAATGGGACACATAGTCTCTAAATTGGGAGTTTAAGTTCTAGGAAGTGATCGTAGTTTGAATTGTGTGAAGACAAATCCAAAATAGAGTTTTGAAGGTTCCAATAGCTCCGTAGGATTATTTTGGTATTAGGAGTGTGTTTGGATGTTGAATTGGAGGCTCGTAGGTCATTTTGGCGTCAATTGGCGAAAGTTGAAAATTTGGATGATTTTTGGAAAGTTTGACCGGGAGTGAAATTTTTAATATCAGGGTCGGATTTCAATTCCAGAAGTACGAGTAGGTCTGAAATATCACTTATGACTTATGTGCAAAATTTGAGGTCAATCGGACTTGATTTGATAGGTTTCGGCGTCGAATGTAGAAGTTGAAGTTCTAAAGTTCAGTAAGCTTGAATTGGGTGCGATTCATATTTTTAGCATTGTTTGAGATGATTTAAAGGCTCAAATAAGTTAGTATGATGTTTTAGGACTTGTTGGTATATTTGAATGGGGTCCCGAAGGCCCCGGGTGTGATTCAGATTGAATCCAAAACAAATTTGGACTTGAGAATGGCTGAAGTGCACCAGTTCTGGTGCAATCGCACCTGCACATGTTTGACCGCAAGTGCGAGCTCGCAGAAGCGAGATGTTGGGCGCAGATACGGGGTCAGAGAAAGTGGCCAGTGGTCGCATGTGCGATGTGCCACTTCTGCGGAAGGTTGATCGAAGAAGCGGACGAGAGCTTGGGAGGCCGGTCCGCAGAAGCGGACGAGTTTTCGTAGATGCACACTCTCAGAAGCGGGATTTGGACCGCAGAAGCGGTTGGCCAATGTCAGTGACTTTCCTTAGATGCGGTTGGCTGGCTGCAAAAGCGGAAGTGCTGGGTAGAATGATTTAAAATTGAGGGTTTGCCATTTTCTTCATATTTTGAGATATCGAGCTCGGATTGAGGCGAGATTTTGAGAGATTTTCAGAGGAAACATTTGGGTAAGGATTCTACACTCATTTTTTATTAACATCCACTAATCTATCAGTAATTTCTTCATTTAGTTAAGGATTTGAGTTGGGAAATTTGGGGAAACATGGTGAAAGTTCTTAGACCGAATTTTCGGGAATTGAAAAGCGATTTGAGGTCGGATTTGAGTAATCTTGGTATATGTAAATTCGATATCGAATGGGTGTTCATATTTTGTGACCTTTACCGGATTCCGAGATGTGGACCCTGATTTCTCCCAAATCACACCTCAAATAGGAGTCATGAAGCGGACGATTGCAATAGTAATTACCCAACTAAGAGTCGGGATCGAATCCATAAGGCGCGTAGATGGGATTAGGTATATATTCAGACTAAGCGTGTAAAGTGTCTAAGATGCACTTCCACAATCTTTGTTTTGAGTCTACTTCTAAATTATGTTACGGTTTGCAAATGCAAAGCTAGAGAATAATATATTTTTTGTTTTGTTTTTCAAGTATATAAAAGATCTAGGGCTGTGACTTCCACCTAGGTGTTTTCCTAACGGGTTGTGGGCTTTAGAGCAGGTTTTGTTGGTCGGGGTGTAATATAGCAATCAACACGCAATTACCCTTTCAATACCTCTCGGTAATAGAGTAGTTTTGCCCAATTTGGCTTTCTCAAGTCCAAATGGGTAATTCACAAAACAGTTGATAGATACTCAAGTCGAGTTTTACTATCTCTAGATTCAACCCTTTAATTGAGACTATCAATTTCTTGAATTCATTCCAATTGCTTGTTGGCCAAGTTTCCTAGACTAAGTCTCTCTTTCTCAAGTAGAGACTAAGTCAAATAGGTTTGAATCAATATTTGCAACCATTAATTCTACAATTTTAGCAAGAACTAGGCTAAATATCACACACCCAACCATAAAATGGCCCTGAATCAAACACCCATTAGGTACTCACACTAGGGTTGGGTCACAACCCTAGCTAGAAATTTAGCTACTCATAGATGGTGATGAAGAAATTAAAGAACAAAAGATGATTAAGCTTATATTTAATGATAAATAGTTGAAAATCCAATGTAAAATTGATAAACTATGATAAAGTTTCCTAAAACATTAAAGGAAAACGGCTACCAACTTTTAGATGTTCAAACTTAACCAAATTTCATCAAAAATGAATATTTATACACAGCTAAAATTTTCGGACAAAATTGCCCTTTTGGAGGTTCTGCGGCTGCAAAATTCTGTGTATGGTCCGCACTTTACTGTAGCTCTTGACAATAGTGGCTTCTGCGGCCGCACAATTCTGAATTGTGGCCGTACTTCTTGAGGTCTGCGGACCGCACAATTATGAGTGCGGCCGCACTTTTGATTTCTACGGCCGCACAATTATTGTGCGGTCCGCACTTCTTGATGGACTAAGATGTGGAACTCTCTGATCTTCATCTTTTGCTGCTGCAAAATTATTGTGCGGTCCGCACTTTTCAAAGCAGATCTGTCAAGATTTCCTTCATGATCTGCGGCCGCAGACAAACTTCTGCGGTCCGCACTTTGGCCTTTTTACTTGACTTTTGTCCTTGTTCCAAAATACTCATTCTTGAGTTGAATTTCATCACTTTGGATCATTTTCCAATACTCCTGCAAGTAAGCATATTTTATCAGTTTTCGGGAATACCTTTAAACATTTTTTAACTAAAACGAAAGTAAAAAGGGCGCAAATAAGTAGTCAAAATCCCCACTTATCAACTACCCCAAACATAAGCTTTTGCTTGTCCTCAAGAAAAGAAGGTAATTCCCACCTCCACAAGAAAAGATCTATTCCAGCTAAGCTAAGGTGAATCAACACACATCATTTGGGACCAACAATTACCCAAACACTCATGAATCATCCGATGTTTTGAAGTTTAAAGCACAAATAGCTCTAATGTGACACTTGAGCATCAAGAATTGACTTTACTCATCAAGGAAGTTCTCTCTTTCATGTAGGTAACTATGGATCCCAAACTCCTCCACCTCCTATACTCTCCATTAGCTCATCTCACTTAAGAATGTAGCACTCAATTCAATAATTTGTGAAAAGTTCACTCATCACTCTCAAAAGAATGTCACAAGTATGGCTCTAAGTACCACATGCTTGCCCCTCGTGTAAATCACCACTAATGCAAGTTCGCTCGGCTTGAAATCACGCATGTCTTTTTCAGCATGTAATGAAGGCATTTGGACTAATGTAGGAAATGTTGGAATAGAATGGGTTCATCTTTCCTTAAGCACTCCATTTTCTCTTTCTGGCTCGAGCTTTACCGACTCTTTGAGCCATTTTCTTTTTCCTTAGGGGAACTAGAGAGACTTGACATCACTCTTTCTTGGTCATGATATTCATTTTCTCCTTCTTTTTTTTGTCCATGCTTTGCACTTTTGCTTTTCTTTGAACCCCTTCAACTCTTCAATTTATTCACTTTCTTCTGTGTTTTCCATTTGTTCTTTCTTTCTTTTTCTTTGACTTTCCTTTTCTTTATTTCTTTTCTCTTTTTGTACCTTGATACCACTTTCAAAATCCTCGTCTCTTCCCCAAACTTATGTTTTCGTCAATTGTTTCTCATGAGTATTTAGGAAAGCTCGGGTGCCAAGAGAGGGTCACCATAAAACAGGTAAAGGCTTGTAACATGGTTATCAAATGAGAAAGGATTTAGGCTCAAAAGGGTTGACTAGGGGTAACATCATTGGTGGGCCATGAAAATTTTAAAAACGGGTCAAAGAGAGCCTACAATCACTTCTCAAGCCAAACCGATCTTAGAATTTCGCCTTGAAAAATATTCGGGGCAAGTTACAAACCATTCGCACGGGTACTTGGACTTGCAACCAAACATCTCACCTCTCACACGGCTGGATGGTTAAAGAGGATTTCGAGAGCCCACAACAACCGTATTCAAGATTGAAAATCACTAATGGTTCAACTAAATCATTCGATGATTGCCTAAGTCAACACAAGAGTCACAAGGTCACTAACTATAGCCATTTCATTCCGAGAACTTGTTTTTAACCATAAGTGTGTAGTTAAGTGTTTTGGTACCAACTGAAGTATGCTTGACCCTTTTATTTATTATTACTACTATTTTTACCTAAACATCAAAAACGGACTCAATCCCTTAAGAAGGTTGTTACGCCATCCATAGTTGGGAAGAGCCACCCGGTTCACACAAAAAAAACACTTGGAAAGAACCGTGGCATTAAGAAAACTAAGGGCTTGTTGATCACTTAAACATAAAAAGAAGCTACCAAGTCAAAAAGAAGCTATTAAAGTAAACAAGAAGTTAGAATACTAGGAAAACAAAATAAAGAAGCTATAAAATAAATTACTGAAAGCAAAAAAAATTAATATACAAACCGAGAATGGGAAAGAGAATATATACATCAATGGAGAGGGAGAAATATATACATAATGAAAAAGAAAATAAAGATAAACAAAAAGAGATATAGTTATTACAAGCCAATGCCATATCAAATCAATCAAAATAGACCACCCCCTGAATAAAAATAAGCATTGTCCTTAATGCTTAACAAAAATCAAAATAAGGAAGGGTAGAGAGTAAAGAGAACTCCCTATGTGGTCTCAGTGTGCATGGCAGCATCACCACCCTCAGACTCCTCCAAATAGATCTCATCTTCCTCTGCTCGGGGAGTAACGACGTTGGTGAACATCTGAAGCACCTCCTCAGCAGTATGGGCAATAAGGTCTAGCTCGTCAGACTGGCCAGCTGGTGCCTCTGCTGATGGTGTTGCTGGATCTGCTGGCACTGATGGATCTGTCCCCATCAGTAAGTCAAATTGAAGATCACTAACTGCTGCAATCTTGGTCACTTATTTTCTCAACTTGTCCATTGATCTTTTCGAGGATTGTGATTTCCTTATCTTCTTCACCTGTTTACCTAACTCCTAAATAGCTCCCCCATATGCCACCAAGGTATCCATGATAGTCTGCTGATTGTCCAAGATCTTCTTCAATGTTTTCTCCACTTACAGAGAAACCAGTGGTGCTGCTGGGGTAGAAGACTGTGTTGCAATAGCACTGGATATGTCAGACAGCTTTGCAGTAGCTGTCTGCATCCAGTTGTTAAGACTCGCCAAGTACTGGATTGGCTCCATCTCCTCGAACCCTAAGTAGGTGTTCAGAGTGCTTTGATAAAATTTGACCTTCAGGTTGCTCACCTTGGTCACTTTAGTACCCTTCTTGATGTGTGCCACAATGGCATAGAATTACCGTACCAAATGCTCTTTGGCTTCCATAACACTCTGAGTAAACCACATCCACCCCTTTCGCTCCCTGAACTGTTTAACCACATTTGGATTTAATTTATCCAAATCCTTCAATAGAAACTGCCACGCAAGTGTGAGCAATCTCTGGGGCCACCACTCTCTAAACATGGTGAATACTGTCAGACTCACAAACCTGTCTTCCCAAACCTCCTTCTTTTCCGACCTCTCTAGGACGCCCACTCTAGTGTCAACCCCTCTACCATCATCTGGCATATCATAATCATAATCCACTACGACTGGTGCAGGGACAATATGTATAGAGGAGGGTTTTGAACCCTGGCTGCCTTCATCTGAACCCTCAGAAGAACTTGTTGAGCTTGAGGGTTCGTTGCGCAGTTGGTATCTCCTAGGGAACTGTGGTTGTTGAGACTGGGCCTCAGATTATTCCTCCATTAAGTGGCCCTCGGATGCTTCCCTAGATAGGATATAAGAACTTGAATTTGAGGGACCTATGGCCCTACCTCTACTAGTGGTTAGCTTCTTTGCTATTTCTTTTTTCTGTACTGCAAGAGCTTGAGTACCCTCGCCTCGGCCTTAGGAGGGTTCACCCCTCCATTTAGAAGTATCACCTCCACCTCTTGATTGAACCATTGTCTCCAATACAAAGTAACATGAGTCAATTAAAGTTCAGATGCAGACTGTAAAAAGTTGTAGGAAAAACAGAGTGCAAATGTGAAAGTGCGGTCTGTATAATCCTGAGTGCGACTGCAGAGTGCCTTGTGTGGACAGCACAATTTTGAAGTGTGGTTTCACAACTAAAGTGCGGACCGCACAATTATGAGTGCGGCCACACAAGTCTAGGTCCAGTGTTACTGGTTCTGTGAAGTTTGAATATGTGGTTGCAAATATATTTTTGCGGCCGTAGTTCAATTTCTGTCGACCGCACAATTTTGAGTGCGGTCCGCACATTGAATGCACACATTTTTTCCCTAACTAAGGATCTACGGGCCCACAATTTCATATGGGCCGCACAATCTAAAATTAGACGGAACTGAATTTAAGTTTTTCAATTTTTGCACAATTTAGACATGGTATTGGCAAATTAAACATGATGCACAGTTTACCCATACCCCAATTAACTAGTATGAAGTTACCCACACAACATTAATCACACATGATGAATTATCTAACATTTTAGGCCTAAAAATAACTATACTAATAAAGAACAAAAACTAAGAAAATTTTGAAAAATCTAAACAAGAATTTAACATACCAGTGATGAAGGATGCAGGGGAGAATCTAGGATGATAAAATGAGTGTGAAGTTTGAAACAATTTGTGTGCATTGTGCTAGCTTTGGTGTCAAGAGTTCAGAGTGTGTAAATTTTGAAACAGTGTGAAGAGAGCCTATTTATAGGTTGACCGAATTAGGTCAAAAATGCAGTCGAGTGCAACCGCATAATTCTGTGTGCGGTCCCACTCTTTACCTGATCCCTTCTGAAGATCTGCGATCCGCACAAAATTTAGTGCGGCCGCAGATATTTGTGCGGACCGCACAATTTCAAGAGTGGCGGCAGAAGGCCAATTCTATGCAATTTCAAACTTCAGAGAGTTGAATTTTTGGGTCTCTAGTTGTGCGGCTACACAAAGGATTGTGCGTCCGCAGACTCCTCTCTGTTGTGGCATGCAATATTGTGCGGTCCGCACTTTTTCAACACTTAGCCATTTTTTCGAGCACAGTTCTTGCAAAGCACACTCATTCCTGCAATTCACTTCAAAACCAGTTAGCACAAAACAAAACCTATCTAAAAAGAAGAAAAAGAAGAATAAAAAGGAAACATGGGTTGCCTCCGAAGAAGCGCCCATTTAACGTCGCGGCACGACGCAGATTACCATCAATCACTTGAAATGAATTAATGCCAGGATGTGGCCATCATTAACTTTTCCAAGATAATGCTTTACCCGGTGGCCATAAACACTAAACCCTTCATCATTTTTATTATTCAAGTCTAATGCACCAAAGGGTGTCACATTCACAACCTCAAATGGACCACTCCACTTAGACTTCAACTTTCCCGAAAACATCCGTAATCGAGAATTGAACAATAACACAATATCACCTTATTTGAACTCCTTGTTTCGGATGTACTTGTCATGGAGGTAATTATTCTTCACGTTGTATAAGGAAGAACTTGTATATGCATGGTACAAAAATTCATCAAGCTCATTCAATTGTGCCACCCTTAAGTTAGCGATGATATCCCACTCAAGATTAAGCTTCTTCAATGCACACATAGCCTTGTTCTCAAGTTCCACCAACAAGCTTTCCCGAACACTAACCATTATGGAGACATACCAATTGGTGTTTTGTAAGTCGTCCTATAATCCTAAAGATAATCATCAAGTTTCTTCGACCAATCCGCCCGGTTGGCATTCACTGTCTTTGACAAAATACTCTTGATCTCTCGGTTTGAGACTTCTACTTGTCTGCTTGCTTGAGGATGATAGGGGGTCGAGACTTTGTAAATGACACCATACATGGTGATTAAGGTATCAAAATCATTGTTGCAAATGTGTGATCCCCCATCACTTATAATGGCCCTTGGAGTACCATATATTGTAAAGATGTTCTTTTTCAAAAATCCCACCACACTTGGAGCTTCGTTGTTGGGTAAAGCCACGGCCTCAACCCACTTTGACACATAGTCCACAACTACCAAAATGTAGGTGTTCCCAAAAGAGCTTACGAACGGTCCCATGAAATCAATGCCCCACACATCAAAAATGTCAATTTCCAAGATGGTGGCGAGGGGCATCTCATTTTTCTTATAAATCCCACTTACCCTTTGACATTCATCACAACGCTTGACTAGATCATTAGCGTCCTTGTAGAGGGTAGGCCAATAGAATCCACAACTCAACACTTTTGCCGTCGTTCTCGCTCCACCATGGTGACTACCATATGGTGAAGAGTGTAAAGCCTCAAGAATTTCCACTTGTTATTCCTCCGGAGGAGATACAGTTCATCCCAATAATAGTCAAGGCAATCTAGTTTGAGCTTCTTCCTTTGGTTTGAAGAGAACTCATTCGGTACAATACCACTCACAAGATAATTTGCTAAGTCGGCGAACCATGCATCCCGGTCATTGAAATGGGTAGAAGTTGCTTGTCGGGGAAGGAATCATTTATCTCAAGGCCGTCATGTGGCCTCCCCTCCTCCTCCAAGCGATACAAGTGGTCTACCACTTGGTTTTCACTGCCTTTGCGGTCTTGAATCTCTAGATCAAACTCTTGCAATAAAAGCACCCACCACATTAACCTCGCCTTTAAATCTTTTTCGCTCATTAACTAACAAAGTGTCACATGATCGGTGAGGACAATCACCTTTGTACCCATCAACTACGGGCGGAACTTCTCCATAGCAAAGACAATAGCAAGTAGCTCTTTTTCAGTCACTGTGTAGTTGACTTGGGAATCATTCATGGTCTTACTAGCATAGTAGATCGGATGGAAGATTTTGTTGACCTACCCCAAAACTGCTCCGACAGCCACATCACTTACGTCACACATGAGCTCAAAAGGCAAGTTCCAATCCTGTGCGGTGATAATAGGAGTAGTAGTCAATTTGAACTTGAGCATTTCGAATACCTTCATGCAATCCTCATTGAAATGGAATTTGGCATCCTTCTCCAAAAGCTTACACAAAGGGTTCACCACTTTGGAAAAATCCTTGATGAAACGACGATAGAACCCTCCATGACCCAAGAAGCTCCCCACTCCCTTCACGGATGTAGGGGGTGGGAGTTTAGAAATCAGCTCTATTTTTTCCTTCTCGGCCTCAATATCATGCTTTGAAATTTTGTGGCCGAGGAAAATGCCTTCCTCGACCAAGAAGTGAAATTTCTCTAAATTCAATACCAAGTTTGTCTCCCCACATCTTGCCAAGACCTTATCCAAATTTTTCAAGCAATCATCAAAGTAATTCCCGACCACGGAAAAGTCATCCATGAAGACCTCAAGAAAATCCTCCATTATGTCGGTGAAGATAGCTGTCATACACAATTGTAAAGTCATCGGTGCATTGCATAACCCAAATGGCATCAGCCAGAATGCGAAAGTACCATAGGGATATGTGAAAGTAGTCTTCTTTTATTCCTCCGGAGTAATAAGAATTTGATTGTAGCCAGAATATCCATAAAGGAAAAATTAGGAAGCACGACTGGCCAACCTATCAAGCATTTGATCAAGAAGTAGAAGCGGGACATGATATCTCCTTGTGCCTTTGTTGATCTTGTGATAGTCCATAGACACCCTCAACTCGGTCACCGTTTTTGTAGGAATCAACCCGTTCTTGTCATTGGTGACCAAATTCATGCCCCCTTTCTTTGGGACACATTGCACCGGAGAGGTCCACAAGCTATCAAAAATAGGGTAAACAACCCCGGCATCCAACCACTTTATGATCTCCTTCTTCACCACCTCTTGCATTGCTTCATTTAGTCTTCTTTGATTTTCAACGGAGGGTTTGGCATCCTCCTATAAATAATCTTGCGCATGTAAAAGGCAGAGTTTATACCCCGAATATCCGTCAACGTCCATCTGATAGCTTTCTTTCTCTTTTGTAGAACTGTCAAAGTTGAATCTACCTGCACGTTAGTCAAATAAGAGGAAAGAATAACTGGTAAAGTAGAACACATGCCAAGGAATTCATACCTGAGATGTGGAGGCAATGGCTTTAACTCCAAAGTGGAAGGCTCCTCGATTGAGAGCTTTGATGGAGGAGTCTTTCGGTTTTCAAGATCTAAGGATAATTTGCGGGGCTCATAAGTGGACGACCCTATTCCTTGCAACGCATTCACACATCCCACATAGCCATCCTTCTCATCATCATCATGATTAAGAACTATGGCCTCTAAAGTATCATCAATATTCATCATGGCACTAGCATCATCAACAATCACCTCAGTCACTAAGTCCACAAACGAACAAACTTCATTGCTATTCGGTTGCCTCATAGATTGCACACATGGAAAATTACCTTTTCATCACCCACCCCGAAGGTGAGGTCACCGGCTTCCATATCAACAAGTGCCTTACCCGTAGCAAGGAAAGGTCTACCCAAAATAATAGGCATCTCATAGTCTACTTCACAATCAAGAATCACAAATTATGTCGGGAGGATAAACTTATCAATACAAACCAACACATCATCAATAATACCCCTTGGTCTCTTCATAGTACGATCTGCCATTTGTAACCTCATAGATGTGGGTCTTGGTTTCCTAATTCCCAATGTTTTGAACACCGAGTAGCGCATCAAGTTGATACTCGCCCCAAGGTCACAAAGAGCTTTTGAAAATGGACGCTTCCAATGGTACAAGGGATTGTGAAAGTGCCAGGGTCTTCCAATTTAGGATCCATTGAGTGCACAATTGCATTCACTTGATGTGTCATCTTTATAGTCTTACAATTCATCCACCTCTTCTTTGTCACCAAATCCTTCATGAATTTTGCAGAGCCGGACATTGTTCTAAAGCATCAACCAATGGCACATTAATAGATAAGATCTTTATCATGTCAATGAATGTTTTGAATTGGTTCTCGCCATTTTTCTTGGCAAGCCTTTGAGGGTATGGAGGAGGAGGCCTTGGCATTGGTGCCTTAGCCACTACCACTTTCGGTATGTCAATAATGTGTTCCCTAGACGGATTCACTTATTCTTGAGTCTTATCCATATTTTCATCAATATCAATTCTTACCTCATTATTTTCTTGAACCACATTGTTTGGAATCTCATCTTCTTGAATCACTTGTTCATCATCCATAATTTTTTTTTGACTTGAGGTAGTTGCATCCCCACCTTTTCCACTCCTCGTATTCAATGCCATGGCATGTCCATGTTGTTCCCACCCTTCGTGTTCACCACCGTGTCACTTGGTAGTGCCCCCTTAGGACGAGTGTTCAAACCTTGCGAGATTTTCCCCAATTGACCTTCCAAATTATGAATTGAAGTGTTGTGAGAGGCTAGTTGAGTATCGAAGTTGACATTCTTCTCCATCATTTGTTTTAACATGTTCTCAATTTGCCCCATCTCATTATTAGAAGAGCAAGGCCCATGAGACGGATAAGGAGGCGGGTTGCTTGGTTGTTAATACATCGGGGGCCTTTGAAAGCCCAAATCCTGATTCCCTTGGTTATTATTCCAACCCCCTTAGTTTTTGCCTCCCCAATATACTTGATTGTTGGCACTCCAATTGCCTTGGTTGTTTTGATTGTTCCAATTGCCTTGATTGTTTTGATTGTTCCAATTACCTTGGTTGTTACCACCACTCCAATTGACTTGGTGGTTTGATTTTCAATTCCCTTGATTACCTTGAGATCGTCATTGTTGATTCGGGCCTTGAGAGTTGTTTCTTTACCCTTAGAAGTTTTCCACATATTGCACTTCCCCCTCTTGTTCATTGTATGATTCATCTTGGTCAAACCCACTATCTTCTACCGCACGGTTTTGCACTTGTTGACCTTTTTGCCTTTGCTTGTTCACCATCATATTTACACCTTCCATTGAATTTACTTGCTTAGGACCTTGAACTTGTTGAAGTTGAGCTTTGGATAATTGATTCATTGTGGTGGTCAACTCGGCAATTTCTTGCCCATGATCATGCAATCCTGTATGTAGGTGAATCACATTTGGATCACCTTGAGGAACATTTGCTCTACTTTTCCATGCCGATGAAGTATCCGCCATTTCATCTAAGATCTCACAATCTTCAGCATATGGTGTTTTCATGAAATTTCCACCGGCAAGTTGGTTGACCACGCATTGACTGGTAGTATTGATCCCCCTATAAAGGTTTGTTGAATCATAGATTCTGTCATGTCATTTTTTGGTAACTCTTTCACCATAGTACGGTACCTCTCCCATATCTCGTGCACAGGCTCATTGGGTTATTGCTTGAATGTTGGAATCTCGTCTCAGAGTAGCTGTATGCCCGGGAAAAAAGAACTTGGCAATGAATTTCTCCGCAAATTCATCCCATGTACGGATAGAATGGTTTTTCAATCTTTCTAACCAATCCAAGGCTTCCCCCATAGAGAGAAGGTAAATATCCTCAACCTTAGAGCATCCTCGGAGACGTTGGTCTATTTACTCCCCCAGCAAGTGTCCACAAACCCCTTCTTGTTTTTGTATGCATTTTGACTCGAATCCTCGGTGAAGAATCCCCGTTGCTCTAGCAATGTGAGCATAACATTAGTGATTTGGAAGTTGCCACCCTAATGCAGGGTGGGACTATGGAACTTGCATATCCTTCGTTTAGCAACACCCGATGTGGAGCTGCTCTTGGTGGAGGTGGGGGGGACAGGAACATTGTCATGAGGCGGTCGGCCTCATCTATTTGCTTGAGGTTCCAGGTGAACCTCGTCAACTTGATCATCATTCATATCCTTTCCCAATGGAAAGTTTCTGAGAGGATCATTGTTGTTGAGAGCCATTTTGTACCTACAATTATTTCACAAAAAATTAGTAACTCGGATGGAAAGGAAGACAAGTCACACACAAAACCAAATATATAGCTAAATCTGTTGTTAGCTCCCTGGCAACGGCGCCAAAAATTGATCTCGCCCAAATCACACCTCAAATAGGGGTTGTGAAGCGGTCGATTGCAATAGTAATTACCCAACTAAGAGTCGGGATCGAATACACAGGGAGCGTAGATGGGATTAGTTAATATATTCGGACTAAGCATAAAGTGTCTAAGATGCACTTCCACAATCTTTGTTTTGAGTCTACTTCTAAATTATACTACGGTTTGAAAATGTAAAGCTAGAGAATAATATATTTTTGATGTTGTTTTTCAAGTATGTAAAAGATCTAGGGTTGTGACTTATACCTAGGTGTTTTCCTAACGGGTTGTGGACTTTAGAGTGGGTTTTGTTGGTCGGGGTGTAATATAGCAATCAACACGCAATTACCCACTCAATACCTCTCGGTAATAGATTAGTTTTGCCCAATTTGGCTTTCTCAAGTCCAAATGGATAATTCACAAAACAGTTGATAGATACTCAAGTCGGGTTTTACTATCTCTAGATTCAACCTTTTAATTGGGACTATCAATTTCTTGAGTTCATCCCAATATCTTGTTAGCCAATTTTTCCTAGACTAAGTCTCTTTTTCTCAAGTAGAGACTAAGTCAAATAGGATTGAACCAATGTTTGCAACCGTTAATTCTACAATTATAGAATGAACTAGGCTAAATATTCCACACCCAACCATAAACAAGATCTGAATCAAACACCCATTAGGTACCCACACTAAGGTTGGGTCACAACCCTAGCTAGAAATTTAGCTACTCATAAATGGTAATGAAGAAATTAAAGAAGAAAAGATGATTAAGCTTGTATTTAATGATAAATAGATGAAAATACAATGTAAAATTGGTATACTATTATGTTTCCTAAAACAGTAAAGAAAAACAGCTACCAACTTTCATATGTTCAAACTTAACCTAATTTCGTCAAAAATTACAATTTATACACAATTTGAACAAAATTGCCCTTTCGGTGGTTCCGCGGCCGCACAATTCTGTGTGCGGTCCGCACTTTACTGCATCTCTTGACAGGAGTGGCTTCTGCGGACGAACTTTTTGAGGTCTGCGGATCGCACAATTATGGGTGCGGCCGCACTTTTAATTTCTGCGGCCGCGCAATTATAGTGCGGTTCGCACTTCTTGATGGACTAAGATGTGGAACTCTCTGATCTTCATCTTCTACGGCCGCACAATTATTGTGTGGTCCACACTCTATCGATATTTCCTTCATGATTTGCGGTCGCAGACAGAATTCTGCGGTCCGCACTTTGGCCTTTTTACTTGACTTTTGTCCTTGTTCCAAACTCTCCTTCTTGAGTTGAATTTTATCACTTTGTCTCATTTTCCAATACTCCTGCAAGTAAGCATATTTATGAGTTTTTGGGAATGCCTTTAAACATTTTTGAACTAAAACGAAAGTAAAAAGGGCCCAAATAAGTAGTCAAAATCCCTACTTATCAGGCCCGGGTCGACTTTTTGGGGCGATTTTCCAATTATTTGCTAAAGTCATAGTTTCCTTATTTAAATTAGTTTCTTATAGTTGTATTTATAGTATGCAATTGTTTTTGGCTAGATTTGGGTGGTTCGGAGACGAAAAACCGAGGGAAAGGCATTCTTATTGATTGATTGAACGAGATTTGAGGTAAGTGACTTGTCTAACCTTGTGTGGCGGAAATTCTCCTTAGATTTTGGTATTATTATGGTGTTCGCAATGTGTGAAGGCCGTGTACGCGAGGTGAGTGCGTACTTGGGCTAAATGTTGAGAAATTCGGTTCTTGCTGAGTAGTTTTCTCTTAATCCCTTAACTGAGTTGCCCTAGCATGTGTAATAATCATGTTTAGCCTAATGTCGCATGTCTACATGTCTTAAATCTTACTTGAAATTTTGCAACATGCTTAGTTGAATTACCTGCTTCCTTGATTTGGTATCTCGTCTTTAACTGTAGGATTCCTTACTGGAAATTCATTGTTCCATAGGTTACGAGTTGTGTATTTACTTTCGGGGCTACGAGGCAGTACCTCGGGAGCTCCCATGGTGCATATTTACTTTTGGGACTATGAGACGATACCTCGGGAGCTCCCTTGTTGGGTATTTACTTTTGGGACTACGAGGCGGTACCTTGGGAGCGCCCCGGTAGTTTACCTCTGTTTGCTGTGATGATTATTTTTCTGTAACTTCTCATTTCTATGTTCTCAGTCATTCCATTATGTTATTATACCTTCTTCCTTGTTTCCTTTATTTCCAGTAGGGTCCTGACCTGACCTCCTCACTACTCTACTGAGGTTAGGCTTGGCACTTACTGGGTATCATTGTGGTGTATTCATGCTATTGTTCCGCACATATTTTTTTGCAGATCCAGCTTCTTCCTGCCAGGCCAGATACCAATGAGATAGACCGTACGTGGAGACTTCAAGGTACATCTGCCAGCATCTGCAGACCTCGGAGTCCCCCTCTATCCTTATTTTGTTGTTTTCCTTAAACTCTGATATATAGAGACAGTATTTCTCTTTAGATCTTTTCACTTATTTCTACGGGGTTTTGGGAGTAGTAATTATTTGATTTGCAGTTTTTATTTATTTCAGTTGTTGAGGTTTGAGTTTTAGATTTATATTCTGTTATTCCACAAAATTGTTAGGCTTACCTAGTCTTAGAGATTAGGTGCCATCATGACACCCAACGGAGGGAAATTGGGGTCGTGACAAGTTGGTATCAGAGCTCCAGGTTCATAGGTGTTATGAGTTACAAGCATGTTTAGTAGAGTCTCACGGATCGGCACGGAAACGTCTGTACCTTTCTTCGGGGGGCTATGGAACTATTAGGAAATGCTTCACTTCCTTGATTCCTAATCGTGCGAGATTTTGACTTCCGACTCTAAACTTCTGTCATTCTATTCTCTCACAGATGGTGAAGACACATATAGCTGGATCAGATGACCAAACACCCGCGCCCCCTGCTAAAGCCGCGAGAGGTCAGGGTCGGGGTAAAGGCCAAGGACGTCCATGTGTTGCAGCCACAACACCCGCACGAGCTGCTATAGAGGAGCCACCAGTAGCTCCAATTGGAGGGCAGACACTTGAGACGCTTGTTAATGCACCAGCCCTCAGGTATGGCTCGTGTCTTGTGTCTTGGGCCACCAAAAAGAAAAATTGTGTGGCCTTATCTACTGCTAAAGCTGAGTATATTGTTGCTAGCCCATGTTGTGCTAAGATGAACCCCAAAAATCTGAAGATACTTTCAAGTCTGCAACTGAGGGGAAAGAAATTGTTTCACCTGAAACAGAGCAGGTAACATCTGGTCAAAAAATTACATCTGTGACTATATCTGAGTTTTCTAAAAATCTGGAAAATTGGTTTCTTTTGGTAGGAACTATGGCTAGGGTTGAAACAACTGAGTCTGGGAAATTGGGTGGAAAAAATATAAAGAAAAAAGAAAAAGAGAGTGAGGGTGCTCACGGCAATGTGAGGGGAATGATAAAATGAGTGGTTGAATCTTCACCCACTCCTGTTGGTTTGATTGAAGAAACATGAGCTATGGTTGTATGGAGTGAGGAATCTACTGGAGAAGAAGAAAGTTTGAGAGAAAAAGTGGGAAGTGGGTCCGGAGAAGCTGCTGAGGGGTTGGTTAGATTGGGGAAGAATGTTCAAGAATCTGTTCCATCAGTAAAACGTGTGTCTGATAGCTATAATCCAAAAAGGAAGAATAGTTCAGGAGTTAAAATCCCTGAAACTGCTAGGGAAAACAAGAAGAGAAAGGATGCCTCTTCTATCCCTGTAGAGACTCCTCCCACAAGAGGAAGAGCTACAATGAGTCAGAAGAAGCAGAGTGAGGTTGAACTTAAGAAGGCCTTGAAAGAAAGTAAAAGAAAAGATGTTGTAAAGGGAAAGAAGTAGGTGGTTGAGCCTGTTGAGGCAGTTGAAATTGAGGAGATGGACCTGGTCCTTCATGAGGAAGAGGAGGCAGAAGAGCTGGAGGTTGTGACTCCAATAGCAAAGAAAATCAAGACTTCCAAAAGAAGTCTCCTTCGAAAACAAAGTCAGTAGAACCTTCTACCTTGGCAAAAAGAAGCAGGCTCACCTTGAAGTCTAGAAAAGTGAAAGTAGTGGAGGAAGAAGAGAGTGAAGAAAAGAAGAATATGATGCAGAGAAGGACAAGATGGTTAAGTTTGGGAAAATAACCGCCTTGAAAGGTAGACTCCTCAGGGACTTGGAGGAGGAAGGCATGATGATGATGCTGGAAAAACTAGAACTGCAGGGTTGGAAGGACATGGTCCTTCATATGGATGGAAATATTGCAAGAACTGAGATTGTAGAGTTCATGGAAATTGTGAGATCAAAAATGGCAGAGTCACCAGTGTGGTGAAGGGAGTGATTGTAAGCTTCAACGACAAAAAATTGGGAGAGATTCTGGGTGTACCTTCTAAGGGTAAAATGATTACAAAAAGCTCAAATGGCCAAGCCTAGAGAACCTCCCTACCTCCATAGCCATTACAAGGAAGTTTGATGAAAATTAGTTAGAGCTAGAGACCAAGGTTGTATACAAAAGCGAGATGAAGCCACCCCATAAAGTGTTGTTTGAATTTGTTAACAAGGTTATGCGGCCCAGGCAAAAAACAAGATACATTGCCACATTCATGGACCTAGTCCTTATGTAATGTCTGGACAGTGGGAGGCAAATCAATTGGCATGGGTTTATCATCCAGCTTCTTGATAGGGTTCTAACTTGCACCAAAACTCATGCCATACCATATGGTTCCATTCTCATGGTTGTACCTATTCACTTCAAGGTACCCCTCAAGAAAAGGGAAGTAGGTAATAGTAAGGATCACTTTGGGGAAAACACTTTGACTGCATGTGACCATGAAGTCCACACTACTCCCAAAGAACCTGGTTCATACAAGAAGGTACCTGTGAACACAAAAGTGCGAGCTTTGGTGTAGGAGAGTGGGGATAAGGATGCTGGATTGAGAGGCTGAAGAAGAGGCTAGATGAAATAGAAATTGAGAGGGATGCTCTCAAGGCTGATCCTGAAAGGAGAAGGAGAAGAATGATGGCTTCATGATATGCTGAAGCTACTTCAAGTCAGAAACCAAGAACCTGGCCATTCCCAACCTTGCAACCTTCCTAGCCTAATTAGACAAACCAGTGACCCAGATGGGATTTCTTTTTGTTCTTTTTTCTCATGATCCAGTATCTTTATTTCACTTTATGCTTTGTGGTTGACTAGTATCAATGTTAATCAACTGTTTTGTGCTCTAACTATTTGTTGATGCTTCTTAGATAGCTAATATCATTAGATTGATATATTATGCTTGACTCCATAATGGCATTTGAATTAGCCCCAGTAGCTGAGTAATTGATGTGTGGCTATAATTCATGGTTTAACACATTATGTGCCTTACATTTTATGTGCATTAATGATTAAAATACACTTCGTATGTGAATAATGGAGTCTATATCATGAATAGGTGATTTGGAGATGGAAGTCGAGCTAAATGGATGCATAAACGTCAAAAATACGCTCAAGAGTCGAAAAGGAGTGAACTGGGCTATAGCCGGGCGTTTGGGCTGTAAAGCCTGGTCATACCAGGCTATAGCTAGGTGTTTTGGTTATAAAGCCTGGTAGGACAAGGCGTTTGGGGGGCGTTTGAGCCCTAAACGCCAGGCCTGGCTAGGCTTTATCCAGGAGTTTGGGCAATAAAACCGGGTCCCTTGTCCGGTCAAATCCGAGTTTTGAAGATCTTAAGTGTTTCCCGGTTTGAATAGAAGTCTCCTACACATTTAGGGTTTGTCCTAAACATATAAATAGACCCAAAAACACGACTTAAAGAGGGAGATGCCATTAGAGACAAGAGAAGCATGTGGAATACTAATCAGCAAAGCAAAACATTGATTTCTACATCATTTATTCATTACTTTGTAGTTTAATTATGCAAGTTATTTTGAAGTTGATCATTATGAGCATGATTAGCTAATTTCCTTAATCTAGGGTTTTGGTGGAACTCGTTTGGGGGATGAACTTATTGTGATATTAATATAGCTTTGATTGGTTGATTAAACTCTATTTGTTCAACTAAGTTCTTGTTGTAGTTGATTGAAGGGCCCTCAATTAGCTGTTCCTATTTATTATGTATCTACTTGAGAGAGAGTGTATATTTAGGTAGTTGTTTGAATAAAACCACTCCCATAGTATAGACAAAAGTCATAACCGAGGGTTTAGAAGTTGGATTAGAAATAACGATACTTCGGGTGCAATCTAAAGTGAACTGTAATGCAATCTAGCTAGCGTAACTTGAGAGAGTGCGTCTAGTAAATTATCATAATTACTTGAGAGAGATTTATGGTAGATAGAGTGTTCATGATTGATAGAGACAACTAATCAAACTATAAGAAGTATCCAAGAAGGAAGTTCACCAACGGGGGAAACCATGACCTTAGACCTTTATTATTATTGTTTACACCATATTGTTAGTTAATCGTTAGTTTATTAATTTTGTCAGTAAAAATAGTAAAACATCACCAATTGATATTCAAAAGTCTTGAGAAAATTGATTAAGTAAAAGTTTCATATTCTGACGGCTTGATTAATACGTAAATTCCCTATGGGATCGACTCTGGCGTAATACCCTGTATTATATTTGCAGCGCCCGTTTAGTCTTCCTATAAGACATAGTTGAACGTGATCAAATTTTGGCACCGTTGCCAGGGAATTAACGGTGTTATCAATTGGAGTTGGAAAAAATATAAAATTCTCAAATATAGTCAATTTTCTTCAATTTTCATTTATACATTGAAAGTTTAACGTCTGCTAACTTGGTTGTACAAGTGCATGCCTAGAAACTCATCGAGAACTGGTGAAGTAGTTGAAGCCTTATCAGAACCCGAGAAAGTTTTTAAGGCCCTAAACCAGGCCAACCGGAAAAGCAAACAACAATCATCATTGAATAACTTGAACCCTACATGGAAGATCTAAACAACAGGAACAACAATGGGGATGGTGTGGTAGACCCAGTTGCGCAGATATGGGCAAAGGCTCCTTTATATGACTGGGCACAACCCACGATAGAGAATTTGGACACTGCAATACTAGTCCCTCAGATACAAGCTGAGTCCTTCCAGATTACAAATAATATGTTGCACTTGCTGCAGAACAAGGGACTATTCTCAGGGTCATACATCGAAGACCCCCAGCAACATTTGAAGAACTTCCTGTCAATTTGCAAAATACAGAGGCAGTCAAACGTCACTCAGGAGGCAATAAAACTGTTGTTGTTTCCATTCTCAGTGACTGGAGCTGCCCAGACTTGGCTAAACTCACTCCACATCAATTCCATTACCACATGGGAGGAGTTAGTTAAGCAGTTCGTGAACAAGTTTCATCCACCCAATAAGACTGCTCAACAAATTGATGAAATCTTGAGCTTCAAACAGAAACCAGTTGAAACATTGCAGGAGACATGGGAACGATTTAAGGGAATGCTGGTTATCTGTCCACATCATGGTATTCCGGAGCAGATGTTGGGGCAGCGTTTTTATATTGGTCTGGCTGATACTATTAAGTCAAATGTTGATGTTTCAGCTGGTGGAGCATTCTTGAGCAAAACGTGGAGAGAAAGTCAGATCTTGCTTGATAAAATGGCACAGAATTCAGGATAAACAACAAGGAATGCACCCATTATTCATGTAGTTCACTCAGTGCCATTCGATCTATCCAATACTATTGCAGAAAACATGGCCACCTTGATAACACAGATGAGCATATTAACTAAGAAGTTAGAGGAATCAGGGAAAAAGCAATAGATACACATCGTGGATAAAACCAATGGATTCTTATGCACATCTTGTATTAGTTAACCATTTGGTAATCAGTGGAATGCAGTATGTGATCACCCTCCTTATCCAGAAAACATGAATTATGTGTCGAATTATGGAAGCCAGAGACAAGGGGCAGAACTGGAAATATGGGTGTCATAAGACAACAAGGTAATGTAGCACCATATCAAAGGCCACAAGGTTATAACCATCAGAATCAATAACAAGCGTACTACCTTCCTCGGCATCAACAGGGGGGAAGGCAAGAAGATGGGTTCTCCAGGTTAGAAGCTATGATGCAGCATGTTATTGGGAAAAATGCCAAAATCAGTGAGAGAGTAGATGTACATGATGCAGCTATTAAAAATATTGAAGTATAGTTGGGCCAGATATCTATGGCAGTGAACAATCGTCCTCGTAGGACTTTAACTGCAGATACTTAGGTAAATCCTACGGACCAGGGCCCAAGGCAGCTGATGGCAGTGACTCTCTGCAATGGTAGGGATTTAGACTTGGAACTGGAGAGAATAGTGAAAGCAGGCAGGTCGAGACACTGGTACCCATGCCGATTGAACTTGATGATTCAACAAACTTGACCAAGGTAACAGTGCAACCTACTGAAGGAGAACCCAGTGCACAGAGTGAGACTGAAAAAGAAGTGAGATAGCCCAGGAGCCGGTAGTTGAGGTGGTGGCTGAGAAAGAAAAGACCCAAATCATTGGGAAAAAAAGACCGCCAGATCCATTCCCTCAAAGGCTGGCCAAATACCAAAAGGATGAACAGTACAAAAAGTTATTGGACATGCTAAAGAAAATACAGGTAAATATCCCATTGATTGATGCGTCGAAGGAAATTCCTGGTTACGCTAAAATGACGAAGGACTTGATGTCCAGAAAATTAGACTTCCAAGATCTGGCTACTGTCACCGTTAATCAGACTTGTAATGCGGTGGTAACGTGTCCTATTGCTTAAAAGTTGTCTAACCCAGGGAGTTTTACAATTCCTAGTACCATTGGCAACTTAGCTTTCACCAAAGCTCTATGCGACTTGGGGGCCAGCATTAATCTAATGCCGCTGGCCATATATAAAAGACTAGGGATTGGTAGAGCCAGACCAACTTCAATGTTATTGCAGCTAGCTGACAAGATGGTAAAGAGACCGTCAGGCATTCGGGACGATGTATTTGTGCAAGTGGGGAAGTTTGTGTTCCCTGCTGATTTTGTGATTCTAGATTGTAAAGTGGATGAGGAAATTCCCATAATCTTGGGAAGGCCATTCTTGTCCAAAGGCAGAGCCCTTATCGATTGTGAGACAGGTGAACTTAAGATGAGTCTCAATAATGAAGAAATCACTTTCAACGTGCAAGAGTCTATGAGGCGACCAAGTGAGTTCGCCAACTGCTCTCTTATTGATGTTGTGAACGTGATCTCGGAAGAAGATGATGCGTCCCTGACTGTTGGGGACCCTTTTACTGAATGTTTGATGGATCTAGATGATATGAACGGTGAAGAACTAGCATATTGGGTGTTAGCACTTGATGAAAAAGGGGCATGGCCAAAGGATCTCGAGTTTGAGTCACTATACGTAGAGGAAAGAGAGAGCCGCCGGCTAGGCCATCTATTGAAGAACCACCTAGGTTGGAACTTAAACCATTGCCACCTTATCTGGTTAATAGGAACAAAGAACCCATGGATGATGACGTACAGGAAGTGCTAGTGGAGAAGGCCAGACTGAATTTTGAGGATGTCGATGTGGTATAAAAGATACTAGAGTTAACCAATGACATTGATGATACATATTTTATTGAATCTAGTGTCATTAGTGTTGAGGATGTTGGTACACGCTCCAACCATTTTTTCACATTGTGTTTAGATGATGATATGAAAATAGAGTCACCCGAACTACTTGAGGAGCCAAGGAATAAAGAACAAGATGCCTACATTCTGGAATTCTTCTTGCTAGAAAGGCGGGAATACACATCTCATCGAAAGGCCAAGAAGCGCAGATTATTACATTGTTTTATTGGGCAAGGCAGATTTGTTCCACCACCCCATGAGCATGATCATAGAGCAGATTCAAAACTTGGGATCCAATTCATAAGTTCAAAGTGGAGGCATAAAGTGATTCAAGCATTTGTTCGAAGGAGCATGGAAAGCAAAAACGAATGAAGAGGATGTCGACACGACTAGAGCAGGGAGTTTCTTGCACCTTACTTTTATTTATTATTTTGTCTATATGTGATTCCCTGAGGACATTGCATGATTTAAGTGTGGGGTGCTGTACATATTTGTTGTGGGTTGTTGTGTTTAGTGTATTAGTAGTTTTAGTTGTTCATGTTAGTAAAGTAGTTTTCTTTTAAGTTTTGTAGCTTTTTCTGTAGTCTTTTCATTTTAGGTATAACAAAAAAGAAAAAAAAATTTGTTAGAAATATGTGGACTCTTCCCGACGATGGATCTCCTAGACAGTTCTCTTGAGGGAAGTAAGTCTAAAGAAAAAAAAAATTTGTTTTAGGTGGTGTAGTAATTCCCCCTTGGTTTATCTTTGGACCACGGTTCTTTTCTAAGGGTTTTTAATTGAACCGGGTGTAGGTAGTTTTAAATTTTTACGAGTAGTAACCACATGGTTGAGAAATTAATTGCAGCAATATCTCGGAACTTTATGATGCCTTGAGAATAGTCAGTACTTTGATTCTGACGCTTAGGATCAATTTTTTGACTCCAGGATAAATACCTTAAATAATGGATTCTAAAATTTTCTTAACTGTTGTGACTGGAGTGTCGTGATAGATTCCATCCTGAGTGAGTTATGTGCCATGTGTGTGTCGGGTTTATATGTTATTCTGTGCGTTGCATTTGATGTCTAGAACTTGCCCCATGTGTGTGCAAAGCGAAATAATAGTTTTGTTCAGTCTTGGAAATGATATAGGCATTTCTTTGTTGAGCCAGCTATGTATATTTTACCCACCTAATTGTTACGTATCGTAGTTAACCCCGTTGAACCTGTAATCCTGTTTCTTTGGCAACCACATGACAAGCCATACCCCTTTGTTTGAATCGATCATATATTTTAACCTTGTCACCTCTCACAAGCACTGGAAATGTGATGAAATATGGAAAAGTTAAAGTGTGGGGTGGTATGTTGGTTTTTGAGGGGAACAATTGAAATAAGGAGGAAGGTGCACTGTTTTGAAAAAGTAAGAGTCACTTAGAAAAAAAGAGAAAAAAGGAAAAAAATAGTTGTATTGTTGTGGAAAAAAAATTTATATATATATATATATATATATATATATTCCTTGACAAGTAGTGACTCTTTATGTAATTGTGCTTAAAGAAGTACGGGGTAATAAAATTGATGTGAAGGTGAAGTTTGGCTTAATATAAGTTTGAGGTTGGGTGCTAAAGTATATGTATTAAAGTTCTTAGGAAGGTGTATTCACGCTTATATCTAAATGTATCCTACCCATCCTGCAGCCTATATACAACCAAATAAAGTCCTACTTGATCCTAGACTGAATGAGCTCGATCAGTAGAGTAGTACACTACGGGCAAGCCTATGGTGCATCTTTTGTGGCATATGAATATTATTTCTGAGCATGAGTGAATTCTTCTATTTTGAGTTCCTCAGTGTTCTTAAATTTCATCGTGTGCGGAACTAGCTCTTTGAAATGGTGAGGGCACATGATTCATGAAGGAAAGGTAATGTTGTTGACCTCTATGTTAGAGTAGTGAGTGGATTGTGAATAAAGCATGGTATATGTGAGTCGATTATTGAGGCGAGGATGTCACACCTATGTGCTTAAACTGTTTTAAGAATTCTTGGTATAACGTGTTAAGGGATTTTCTTAATAAGTTGTGTTCATGAGTGTAGTTTGATTGCTCGAGGGCGAGCAAATGTTTAAGTGTGGGGTGTTTATATGTGGCTATAATTCATGGTTTAACACATTATGTGCCTTACATTTTATGTGCGTTAATGATAAAAATACACTTCGTATGTGCATAATGGTGTCTATTTCATGTGTAGGTGAATTGGAGATGGAAGCCAAGCTAAATGGATGCATAAACGTCAAAAATACGCTCAAGAGTCGGAAAGGAGTGAATCGGGCTATAGCTGGGTGTTTGGGCTGTAAAGCCTGGTCATACAAGGCTATAGTTGGGCGTTTTGGCTATAAAGCCTGGTAGGACCAGGCGTTTGGGGGGCGTTTGAGCTCTAACGCCAGGCCTGGCCAAGCTTTATCCAGGCGTTTGGGCCATAAAGCCTGGTCCCTGGTCCGGTCAAATTCGAGTTTTGAAGATTTTAAGTGTTTCCCGGTTTAAATAGAAGTCTCCTACACGTTTAGGGTTTGTCCTAAACATATAAATAGACCCAAAAACACAACTTGAAGAGGGAGATGCCATTAGAGACAAGAGAAGCCTGTGGAATACTAATTACAAAGCAAAACATTGATTTCTACATCATTTATTCATTAATTTGTAGTTTAATTATGCAAGTATTTTTGAAGTTGTTATGAGCATGATTAGCTAATTTCCTTAATCTAGGATTTTGGTGGAACCCGTTTAGGGGGTGAACTTATTGTGATATTAATATAGCTTTGATTGGTTGATGAAACTCTATTTGTTCAACTATGTTCTTGTTCTAGTTGATTCAAGGGACCTCAATTAGATGTTCCTATTTATTATGTATCTACTTGAGAGAGAGTGCATATTTAGGTAATTGTTTGAACAACACCACTCCCAGAGTATAGACGAAAGTCATAACCGAGGGTTTAGAGGTTGGATTAGAGATAACGATACCTCGGGTGCAATCTAAAGTGAACTGTAATGCAATCTAGCTAGCGTAACTTGAGAGAGTGCATCTAGTAAATTATCATAATTACTTGAGAGAGATTTATGGTAGATAGAGTGTTCATCATTGATAGAGACAACTAATCAAACTATAAAGAAGTATCCAAGAAGGAAGTTCACCAACGGGGAAAACCATGAACTTAGACCTTTATTATAATTGTTTACACCATATTGTTAGTTAATCATTAGTTTATTAATTTTTCCAGTAGAAATAGTAAAATATCACCAATTGATATTCAAAAATCTTGAGAAAATTGATTAAGTAAAAGTTTCATATTCTAACGGCTTGATTGATACGTAAATTCCCTGTGGGATCGACTCTGGGCGTAATACCCCGGATTATATTTGCAGCGCCCGTTTAGTCTTTATATAAGACACAGTTGAGCATGACCAAATTTTGCTGCCATTGTCGGGGATTAACTCATCGAGAACTGGTGAAGTAGTTGAAGCGTTATCAGAACCCTAGAAAGTTTTTAAGGCCCTAAACCGGGCCACCGGAAAAGCAAACAACAACAATTAATTGAACAACTTGAACCCGATATGGAAGCTCCAAACAACAGGAACAACAATGGGGATGGTGTGGTAGACCCAGTTGCGCAGATAGGGGCATAGGCTCCTTTAAATGACTGGGCACAACCCACGGCAGAGAATTTGGCCACTGCGATACTAGTCACTCAGATACAGGGCGAGTCCTTCCAGATTACAAATAATATGTTGCACTTGCTGCAGAACAAGGGACTATTTTCAGGGTCATACATCGAAGACCCCCAACAGCATTTGAAGAACTTCCTCTCAATTTGCAAAACACAGAGGCAGCCAAACGTTACTCAGGAGGCAATAAAATTGTTGTTGTTTCCATTCTCAGTGACTGGAGCTGCCTAGACTTGGCTAACGTCACTCCCTATCAATTCCATTACCACATGGGAGGATTTAGTTAAGCAGTTTGTGAACAAGTTTCATCCACCCAACAAGACTGCTCAACAAATTGATGAAATCCTGAGCTTCAGACAGAAACCAGATGAAACATTGCAGGAGACATGGGAACGATTTAAGGGAATGCTGGTTATCTGTCCACATCATGGTATTCCGGAGCAGATGTTGGGGCAGCATTTTTATATGGGTCTGGCTGATACTGTTAAGGCAGATGTTGATGCTTCAGCTGGTGGAGCATTCTTGAGCAAAACGTGGAGAGAAAGTCAGATCTTGCTTGATAAAATGGCACAGAATTCAGGATGGAGAACAAGGAATGCACCCATTATTCCTGTAGTTCACTCAGTGCCATTCGATCTATCCAATACTATTGCAGAAAACATGGCCACCTTGATAACACAGATGAGCATATTAACTAAGAAGGTGGAGGAATCAGGGCAAAAGCAACAGGTACGCATCGTGGATACAACTGATGGAGGCTTATGCATATCTTGTATTAGTCAACCATTTGGTAATCAGTGGAATGCAGAATGTGATCACCCTCCTTATCCAGAAAACATGAATTATGTGTCGAATTATGGAAGCTAGAGACAAGGGGGCAGAACTCGGGTCAGCAAGTTCAACCGTATAGACCACCTCACCAACAGCAGAACAGTGAAAATATGGGTGTCATGAGACCACAAGGTAATGCAGCACCATATCAAAGGCCACAAGGTTATAACCATCAAAATCAACAATAAGCATACTACCCTCCTCAACATCAACAGGAGGGAAGGCAAGAAGATGGGTTCTCCAGGTTAGAAGCTATGATATAGCAGGTTATTGGGAAAAATTCCAAAATCAGTGAGAAAGTAGATGTACATGATGCAGCTATTAAAAATATTGAAGTACAGTTGGGCCAGATATCTATGGCAGTGAACAATCGTCCTCGTGGGACTTTACCTGCAGATACTCAGGTAAATCCTACGGACCAGGGCCCAAGGCAGTTGATGGCAAGGACTCTCCGCAATGGTAGGTATTTAGACTTGGAACTGGAGAGAGCTCGTATAAGCAGGCAGGCCGAGACACTGGTACCCATGATGATTGAACTTGATGTTTCAACAAACTTGACCAAGGTAACAGTGCAACCTACTAAAGGAGAACCCAGTACACAAAGTGAGACTGAAAAAGAAGTGGAGATAGCCCAGGAGCCGGTAGTTGAGGTGGTGGCTGAGAAAGAAAAGTCCCAAATCACTAGGAAAAAGAGACCGCCAGCTCCATTCCCTCAGAGGCTGGCCAGATACCAAAAGGATGAACAGTACAAAAAGTTCTCTGACATGCTAATGCAAATACAGGTAAATATCCCATTGATTAATGCGTTGAAGGAAATGCCTGGTTACGCTAAAATGATGAAGGACTTGATGTCCAGAAAATTTGACTTCCAAGATCTGGCTATTGTCACTCTTACTCAGACTTGTAGTGCGGTGGAGACGCGTCCTATTGCTGAAAAGCTGTTTGACCCAGGGAGTTTTACAATTCCTTGTACCATTGGCAACTTAGCTTTCGCCAAAGCTCTATGTGACTTGGGGGCCAGCATTAATCTGATGTCGCTGGCCATATATAAAATACTGGGGATTGGTAGAGTCAGACCAACTTCAATGTTATTGCAGCTAGCTGACAAGATGGTAAGGAGACCGTCAGGCATTCTGGACGATGTATTGGTTCAAGTGGGGAAGTTCGTGTTCCCTGCTGATTTTGTGATTATAGATTGTAAACTGGATTAGGAAATTCCCATAATCTTGGGAAGGCCAGTCTTGGCCACAGGAAGAGCGCTATCGATTGTGAGACAGGTGAACTTAAGATGAGGCTCAATAATGAAGAAATCATTTTCAACGTGCAGAAGTCTATGAGGCGACCAAGTGAGTTTTCCAACTGCTCTCTTATTGATGCGGCGAACATGATCTCGGAAGAAGATGATGTGTCCCTGACTGTTGTGGACCCTTTTACTGAATGTTTGATTGATCTAGATGATATGAACGGTGAAGAACTGGCAGATTGGGTGTTAGCACTTGATGAAAAAGGGGTATGGCCAAAGGTTCTCGAGTTTGAGTCACTAAACGTAGAGGAAAGAGAGAGCCTGCCGTCCAAGCCATCTATTGAAGAACTACCCAGGTTGGAACTGCAACCACTGCCACCTTATCTGGTTAATAGGAACAAAGAACCCATGGATGATGACATACAGAAAGTGCTAGTGGAGAAGGCCAGACTTGATTTTGAGGATGTCGATGTGGTAGAAAAGATACTAGAGTTAACCAAGGACATTGATGATACATATTTTGTTGAATCTAGTGTCATTAGTGTTGAGGATGTTGGTACACACTCCAACCATTTTTTCACATTGTGTTTGGATGATGATATGAAAATAGAGTCACCCGAACTACTTGAGGAGCCAAGGAATAAGGAACAAGATGCCTACATTCTTGAATTCTTCTTGCCAGAAAGTCGGGAATACACATCTCATCGAAAGGCCAAGAAGCGCAGATTACTANCTAATGGAAAGGATGTCGACGCGACTAGAGCAGGGAGTTTCTTGCACCTTACTTTTATTTCTTGTTTTGTCTATATGTGATGCACTGAGGACATTGCATGATTTAAGTGTGGGGCGTTGTACATATTTGTTGTGAGTTGTTGTGTTTAGTGTGTTAGTAGTTTTGGTTGTTCATGTTAGTAAGTTAGTTTTCTTTTAAGTTTTGTAGCTTTTTCTGTAGTCTTTTTATTTTAGGTAGAACAAAACAGAAAAATAAATTTGTTAGAAATATGTAGACTCTTCCCGACGATGGATCTCCTAGACAGTTCTCTTGAGGGAAGTAAGTCTAAAGAAAAAAAAATATTTTTTTTTTGTTTTTGTTTTAGGTAGTGTAGTAATTCCCCCTTGATTTTCTTTGGACCACGGTTCTTTTCCAAGGGTTGTTAATTGGACCGGGTGTAGGTAGTTTTAAATTTTTACGAGTAGTAACCACATGGTTGAGAAATTATTTGCAGCAATATCTCGGAACTTTGTGATGCCCTGAGAATAGTCAGTACTTTGGTTCTGACGCTTAGGCTCAATTTTTTGACTCCAGGATAAATACCTTAAATAATGGATTCTAAAATTTGCTTAACTATTGTGACTGGAGTGTCGTGATAGATCCCATTTTGAGTGAGTTATGTGCCATGTGTGTGTGAGGTTTATATGTTATTCTGTGCGTTGCATTTGATGTCTAGAACTTGCCCCGTGTGTGTGCAAAGCGAAATAGTAGTTTTGTTCAGTCTTGGAAGTGATATATGCATTTCTTTGTTGAGCCAGCTATGTATATTTTACCCACCTAATTGTTATGTATCGTAGTTAACCCCGTTGAGCCTATAATCATGTTTCTTTGGCAACCACATGACAAGTCATACCCCTTTGTTTGAATCAATCATATATTTGAACCTTGTCACCTCTCGCAAGCACTGGAAATGTGATGAAATATGGAAAAGTTAAAGTGTTGGGTGGTAGATTGGTTTTTGATGGGAACAATTGAAATAAGGAGAAAGGTGCACTGTTTTGAAAAAGAAAGAGTTACTTAGGAAAAAAAAAGAGAAAAAGGGAAAAAAATAGTTGTATTGTTGTGAAAAAAAAAAAAATATATATATATATATATATATTCCTTGACAAGTGGTGACTCTTGATGTAATTGTGCTTAAAGAAGTATGGGGTAATAACATTGATGTGAAGGTGGAGTTTGGCTTAATAAAAGTTTGAGGTTGAGCTCTAAAGTATATGTATTAAAGTGCTTAGGGATGTGTATTTACTCTTATATCTAAATGTATCTTACCCGTCCCGCAGCCTACATTACAACCAAATAAAGTCATGCTTGATCCTAGATTGAATGAGCTTGATTAGTAGAGTAGTACACTACGGGCAAGCCTATGGTGCATCTTTTGTGGCATATGAATATTATTTCTGAGCGTGAGTGAATTCTTTCTATCTTGAGTTCTTAAGTGTTCTTAAATTTCATCGTGTGTGGAACTAGCTCTTTGAATTGGTGAGGTCACATGATTCATGAAGGAAAGGTAATATTGTTGATCTCTATGTTAGAGTAGTGAGTGGATTGTGAATAAAGCATGATATATGTGAGTCGATTATTGAGGCGAGGATGTCACACCTCTGTGCTTAAACTGTTTTGAAAATTCTTGCTATAACGTGTTAAGGGATTTGCTTAATAAGTTGTGTTCATGAGTGTAGTTTGTTTGCTCGAGGGCGAGCAAATGTTTAAGTGTGGGGTGTTTATGTGTGGCTATAATTCATGGTTTAACACATCATGTGCCTTACATTTTATGTGCGTTAATGATAAAAATACACTTCGTATGTGCATAATGGAGTCTATTTCATGTGTAGGCGAATTGGAGATTGAAGCCGACCTAAATGGATGCATAAACGTCAAAAATACGCTCAAGAGTCGATAAGGAGCGAACCGGGCTATAGCCGGGAGTTTGGGATGTAAAGCTTGGTCATACCAGGCTATAGCTGGGCGTTTTGGCTATAAAGCCTGGTAGGACCAGGCGTTTGGGGGGCGTTTGAGCCCTAACGCCAGGCCTGGTCAGGCTTTATCTAGGCGTTTGGGCCATAAAGCCTGGTCCCTGGTCCGGTCAAATCCGAGTTTTGAAGATTTTAAGTGCTTCCCGGTTTGAATAGAAGTCTCCTACACGTTTAGGGTTTGTCCTAAACATATAAATAGACCCAAAAACACAACTTGAAGAGGGAGATGCCATTAGAGACAAGAGAAGCCTGTGGAATACTAATTAGCAAAGCAAAACATTGATTTCTACATCATTTATTCATTACTTTGTAGTTTAATTATGCAAGTTATTTTGAAGTTGATTATTATGAGCATGATTACCTAATTTCCTTAATCTGGGGTTTTGGTGGAACCCGTTTGGGAGATGAACTTATTGTGATATTAATATAGCTTTGATTGGTTGATTAAACTCTATTTGTTCAACTACGTTCTTGTTGTAGTTGATTGAAGGGCCCTCAATTAGCTGTTCCTATTTATTATGTATCTACCTTAGAGAGAGTGCATATTTAGGTAGTTGTTTGAACAACACCACTCTCAGAGTATAAACGAAAGTCATAACCGAGGGTTTAGAAGTTGGATTAGAAATAACGATACTTCGGGTGCAATCTAAAGTGAACTGTAATGNTATTTAGGTAGTTGTTTGAACAACACCACTCTCAGAGTATAAACGAAAGTCATAACCGAGGGTTTAGAAGTTGGATTAGAAATAACGATACTTCGGGTGCAATCTAAAGTGAATTGTAATGTAATCTAACTAGCGTAACTTGAGAGAGTGCGTTTAGTAAATTATCATAATTACTTGAGAGAGATTTATGGTAGATATAGTGTTCATGATTGATAGAGACAACTAATAAAACTATAAGAAGTATCCAAGAAGGAAGTTCACCAATGGGGGAAACCATGACCTTAGACCTTTATTATAATTGTTTACACCATATTGTTAGTTAATCGTTCATTTATTAATTTTGTCAGTACAAATAGTAAAACATCACCAATTGATATTCAAAAGTCTTGAGAAAATTGATTAAGTAAAAGTTTTGTATTCTGACGGCTTGATTGATACGTAAATTCCCTGTGGGATCGACTCTGGGCGTAATACCCCAGATTATGTTTGCAGCGCCCGTTTAGTCTTTCTATAAGACATAGTTGAGCGTGATCAGTAATGTATATTACAATCTGGTATCTAACACAAATATGCAATTTTTTCGATGATGCAAAAATGGGGAAGATAAGTTGTGCTTTTTTATTTGGACCATGATGTTTATAACCTAATAAACCTGGTCCTTGATGACTTGTGACTTTAAAATGGATAGTGTTCTTACATTGTGTTGGTGTTGACCTGAGTTGAACAGGGATTATGCTTATGAGAAGCACAGAGTTTGTCACCATCAAAAAGGGGGAATTTCATGGCCCAAGTGAAGTTTGTTTTGATGATTGACAAAGAAACTCAAGCATGAACCATGTCCATAGACAATGTACACGGATACGGGCAGAATTCGAGCACAAGACATGCACTTGAAGGAGATAAGATTAAGTTGTTATATTTGATATCTCCTTAACGAAAAGGTTCCATAATTGATAAGGAGAAGGACTCCTTACTCGAGAGAACTCTATCCTAGATAAGGGAGGAATTAGAAGTTGAAGATAACTAGAACACTTCCACGAAGGAAGAGTATAGCATTAGAATTTTAGTTATTTCCTATTCTACTAACTCTATAAATTGCAGGATGTTCTCATTTTACAGGTACGCACAAATGCTGAAGTTAAACTTGACTTGAGAGCAAAGCAAGGCATTTTGCAAGCAATTCCTGTGTGATTCAAGTGTGCGAACCTGAAACTACATGAACTCGATAGAGAAACAGTTCCAAAGTGTCAGTCTTTTACTCTAGTTTCATTGTAGTAGGTGTTTCAAATTGTATCTTTCAGCTTTATCTAGAAGCAATTGTACTAGGTACTCTGAGTGTTGTATTCAAGTTAGATTTAACTTGGAGTTGTTGCAATAGCTAGAGGTTGGTTGCCACAAAAGGTTAGAGGTAATCTTTAGGTTTACAAAGAGTTTTGTAAATGTTATTTTTTGGCTCAGTGATTTAGTAAAGTGTTGGAAAAAATCCTACTGGATAGTAGGCCGTGATTTTTTCACCTTTTGAGCCATGTATTTTTCGGGTAAAAATACTTGTGTTCTTTATATTATTCCACTACAGTAGTATAAGGAAGAACTGGATCCTTTTATAATCTGTGTCCACGAAAAATTGGACACCACACAAATCATCCCCTCTTGTGTGATACTGAAATACAAAACATCAAAACTTCTGGAATCAGAAATCTGATTAAACACTAAGTGACAATACCACTATATACATGAAAGTGTGAGGAAATAAAAACAATCGACTAACTGCTAAGCTGACATCTTCTAACTAACACCTAGCTAACTAACAAGGAGACTAAATTACATAATTATTCTCAACATGCTCTTACCTAAGTTTGCCGATTCTAGGCTGTAGTTTTCGAGATAACTTCGCTCCATTTAATTGTTGGTGTTTTTTACCAACTTAACTAAACAATCCAAGTGTAGTGTCTACAAAATAAAACTTCTTATACTTAAAGTCGTATTTTTTGAGCCTCCTCCCAGCACCCTCTCCAGTGGATATTGGATTATTAGTATTTTCGGTTATATAACTTGCAACATCTCATGATGATACCTAATTGGTTTTATTGTCTTCGGACTATTTTAGTTACATTAATTTTTCTATACATGCATTGTATGTGTATGCCAAATTATGTAATATCCAACTTTATAAAATAATGTTATTATTAAAATAAAAATTTTGTATTATACATGAAAGAATAAAGTACAAGTTTTTATTAATAATGATGTTGGGCATATTTTCATATATTTCGACACCGTTCTTTGATTATATTTGATATTGAATATACCCGACTTAGCTTGATTATACAGTTTTATATTTATTTGAATGTTAATGAATAGTGTAAATAATTTAGAGATAAAAATTTGCGAGCAAAGTAAATATTCAATGATTCACTCAAGATTAGCTATATATACATATATATATATACATATATATAATATTCAATGATTCACTCAAGATTAGCTATATA